>VZRV01010765.1:151536-172006 GCA_013398115.1 Falcunculus frontatus | reverse complement strand
ATATTATATTATATTATATTATATTATATTATAATGTGTATGTCTAATACATATCTATAATATCTCTAATATATCTACATATAATAATGTATTGTGTGTAGTATCTATACATATGGCCTGAGTTATTTAAGGTCTTAGATTATACACGAGCTATTTAATATTTTATATATAGCACATGGCATTAAAAAAAAAAAAAACAACCCTCAGCATGTGCCAAGAGAGCCCAAAAAATGTCTCTGGAAATAGCCCAGATCTTTTCCAGTGCATCTATAAAGAGCACCTGCATTCAGTGGTCAGAGAATGTTGCCCAATTGATGGCAACTGTTGTCAACATCAACAAAAATAGATGGAATAATGAAAGATTTCTGCTGACATTCTCAGATACAACGTGTGCAGCTTCGCCCTGGCCACAAATCCCGGACAAATTCCGTTGGCTACAAGCTGAACAGATTTTTTAGGAAAAAATTATCTGGTGAAAACCTGCCAAAACTCACATTATTCTCTTGGTGACTTCATTATTTCATTGCTGGTATTGTCCATGTTGCTTTTTAAAACGTTATCATGTTCATATTATGTTTAATAATGTCCTATTTTGTTCTAAAAGATAAAAATAGATTTCAAAAAGCATCAGGGGCCAATACCTCTTCTTCCACTGTAAATGTTCCCAAGCCTTAAAGAAATCCCAAGAGTCCCATCATAAATCAATGACATAAAAAAGGGCTGATTCCTGGTGCAATTGAACTGAGCTCAAAGCCCTACAGAAGGATGAGCCTAATTCCCTAAATAACTGATCCAAGTGTTGCTGGAAGGAAAAGGAGACAGGGAACAAATCCTGGTTTTTCCAACAATTTTATTCAAGTCACCTTTCCCACGTGATGTTATTGCCAGAAGTGCCTGATTTGGGCTGGGTGAAATATTCCAAAATGCCTTGATTTCCCCCTTTATTCACCATGGGAATTTGATTCCTGTTGACATTAGGATAAACAAGCTCCTTAGGAAACCAACCCATCCTGGCCCCACAGAATTGTTGTGTAAGTTCATGGCGTCCTGAAAAATAAATAAATTAATTAAATAAAGGGGGCAAAAAAGTAATTTAAATAACTGGCTTCCTAATTTGCTTGATCGGAAGCAGCGGCGTGGATTTGATTCCCAAGGACGACGTGTCCTGCTTTGGAAAAGGAGGAAACATTCCTTGTCCTTCTCCAGCGGGAGCTCCAGAGCAGCAGAACGGACTCAGTTTGACTCCCATCCCACCCTAAAAGTGCTGGTATTTGCCCAGAACAAATTCCAAGGCTTGAGGAACCAATGGATGAAGCCAACAGCCGTGGAGAACACTCATGGAAAAGCCTCTTGGCCTCGTGGGTTTGAGAGGGAACTAAAGCAGGTGCTTTTCCCATGGATTTTTGGCAGCAGGAGTTGCTGGTCCCTCAGGGTGGGATTGGCTCTGCAAAGATTGGGTGCTCTCAGACCAATATTATGAGGTTGGAATGTTGGGGTTTTTTTTCTCCAGCCAGGAGCTGGTTTCTACGGTTCAGAAACTCTCAGTAATTAGGAAAATTAAACGAGAGGAGGAAAATTAGAGGAAAAGAGGAAAATAAGGCCTAAAAACCTCCAGAACGAAGAGAGCTACAAGACATGAACAACTGGCGCTGTTTTCATGGAATCACGGAATTATTCAGGTTGGAAAAGACCTCCAGGATCATCCAATCCAAGCTGTGCCCGATGCCCACCTCGTCCCCAGCCCAGAGCACTGAGTGCCACCTCCAGGAATTCCTTAGACACCTCCAGGGATGGGCACTCCAAACCCCCCTGGGCAGCCCCTTCCTTCTGCAAATCCAGCAGGTCTGGCTGCTCTCCTGGAATCCCACCTGCCACCAGATCCCTCTGGACTGTGGCAGGAGCCAGTGCCTGTTTGCAGGGGCTGTTCCTGGGCATTAATTCCAGCTTTAGAATCCCCACTGGAAGCCCACGGGGTGTGAAGAGGGAAGAAAATCTCCCCGTGTGCTGCCACACGGATCTGCTCCAATTCATTTCCAGGGATGAGCCTCTGAATGCTGCACACTCAGCCCCTCACCCTTGACCAAGCTGCTTTTACATCAGGAGCTTCAAATCCCCACTTCCCAAGTCTCCTTTTCCAGAGGTTTTTTTGCCCAGGCTGGGTAAGCCTTGCTGCAGGGGAGGACGCACACAATAAACAGCTTTTTGAGGTTGATTTAATGCCTCACCAGCTCTCCAGTTATTAATCTATCCACAGAGGAGGTTTATTGCTGTGTCTACCACAAACTGATAAAGATTATCACGGAATTAATTCCCAACAAGTGTGCTGTTAGGCTCGGAGCCAAATGCTCCGAGTTATCAGTGTGAATAAATACTTGAGCACAATTTCTCAATGAGCCTGTCTTAAATGGACTTCTAAGGCCAAACCTTTGCAAATAAACTCCGGGGAAAGTGAAAAGAACAAACGTCACCGGGTTCTTGCATCACATCCAACAGATCTGACGCGTTTGGTGCAGGACTCAGGGTGTCTGTGATCCAGAAATACCACCCAGATTTCCTGGAATGTGGCAGAGCTTCTCCTCTGCCCTCATCATCTTCATCCTCCTTGAAGAAGGAGCATGCAGGGAATGTTCATCCTTCTGGGTTCTTGACCTTCTGTCTTCCCACTTTCTGCCTTGCACTTCCCAGCAGCAGAGCCCTGAGACTTTCATTTTCAGTGAAATTCTCCTGCACTTTCATTTTCAGTGCCATTCCCTCCTTTCCTGCTGATCCTTTCCAAGGAGTCACCAGCTCAAAGAGACACCAAAGCTACAGAGGCTGGTGATGAGCACAGAGTTCAAAAGCAGCCAGAAACAGTCTGGGCATTGGCCAGAATCGTTTTCTGTTTGTGCAAGTGACGGAAGAGTTTCCATCATCTGTTGAAAAATGATCCTAAAAATAACTTTCCCTCAAGTGCTGCCCAGCCAGAGACCTGTGCAGAGGACATGGGTGCTGGCAGCTTGGGGACCTTCACCTGGGAGAGGAATGGGAAGGGATTCAAAAATAGGGAAAGGCTGGGACCTTTCAAATACTTCTTGGAATATTTCCAATCCTTCTTCCTTCCAGCTCATCTCTTGCCTGGGTTGCACCTCACAGTGTCAGGACCATATCCTTGCTGTCCTTATGGAATCATCTTGTATTGGGGAACAAGAAACTTTCCTTTACTCTGAGATCTGTGTGAGTTTATCCAACCCTCTTCCTTCCAGGAAGCTGCTGCTAGAGGGAGCGTCCCAGAAGGCTGCAGTGAGGCTGGAAGGAAACTTCTGGGAGCGTTTTGGAGAGCTGGCAGCACCTCCAGCTTCTGTCTCAGCTAAAGACTCCTTTATTTAAGGTGCTGGAACACCAGAGTGGTGCTATCCTGCCTGGGTGATCCCCTAAAACCATCTTTGGGTTCCTGGAGTGGCCACAGTAGGGTGAAGGTGGTGGGAGAGAGAAATGACCCCAGGCTAATGGTTTTTTGCAGCAGGGCTTCACAAACACTCTCACAAGCCAGCCCATGATTTATGAGGAGATGGGAACTGGGCCAAGCTGGGCCCAATCC
Organism: Falcunculus frontatus; assembly: GCA_013398115.1. Taxonomy (NCBI): domain Eukaryota; kingdom Metazoa; phylum Chordata; class Aves; order Passeriformes; genus Falcunculus; species Falcunculus frontatus. The sequence continues at coordinate 168,429 of VZRV01010765.1, read as the reverse complement.
CACTGTGGAACTGGTTTTTGTATCTTAAACAAACCAGTCAAAGAAAAGCAACGTCTCATCTTTGTGTTGGAAGATATCCCAGCACAAGGTCTGTTTGCCTGCCTGTGGAAACTGCGGCTGAGGAGGCATTTGGGAAGGGGAGAGGCAAAAAAAGTTGATGTTTTGGGGCAGGAAGGAACCAGCTGACACCTCCATCTGTCCAGCGGGTCAGGCCATGGTGACATGGGCCACTCTCCTGCTTCAGGGCTGTGCCTGCCCCCAAACAGGACATGAAGGAATGATGGAGACACTCAGACATACAAAATGTGGGATGTGGTCCAAAGCCTGGCACTGGCAAGAGAGAGGAGCTCAGATTTGGCCAGTCCTGGTGATCTGAGCATTTGGAGAGGGCAGATGTGGATCTACCTCTGCTTTGAGGGGCAGAATTGTTTGTGGAGCCCACCAAGGCTCCCAGTGCAGCTTCCTCAGGGTTTAAAAGAAGCCATGATGTGACCACGGCCTGCCAATAACTGAGAAAAATGACACAGTTAAGTAGAAAAAAGCCCCAAAAAAATCCTGCTGGCATTCCCAAGGTAAGCAGGGCAAGGAAAATGTAAAACTGGGCAAGCAGAATGCTCTTCCCTGTGGGAATCCTGCGGGTTCTTCCCTCTGTGAATCCTATGGGCTCCTCCCTTTGTGAATCCTGTGTGTCACATCAGGCAGTTCACAGTGTGTGCTCTCACCAGGAGTTTCTCACCGAGACTATCTCCCTTCTTCGCCCATAAAATTGTATTTTAAAAGAATTTTTAATGCTTTTAAAAGTCCTCAACTGCCACAGAGGGTGGGGAGCATCCACACCTTGTTCCTCCTGCCTCTGCCTGGAATGACCTCGGCATCCCTGGTGGCACCTCCCACCCCAGGAGGAGCATTGCTGCTCAGGGAACTTTTATGGCCTGTTTCAGGCAGCAATAAAATATTCTACACCTGGATTTTTGGATGCCTGACTGCCGGAAAATGCTTGGGAAAGCCGCTGGTGAAGCCTTTAATTATGGCTATTTCGGGGCATGACTACAACAAACCTCAGCTGCATCAAAATAAACAAAGCAACAAATATTCGTGATGTCATTATTGCCTTGAAGGGGAAACTCTCCAAGGTTTGCTGAGGGCACTGAGGGTTTCCAGAGGCTGTAGGTGGCAAATGGCTGCACAGTTTTTCCAAGAGAGGAAGCCAGAGGCGAGGCAGGGTTGGACCTGAGCCCTCCCGGCGTGGTTCTCACGCTCTGGCTGCGGCTCCTTCGAGCCTGGCTTTGTCCCCATCCCCTTGCTCTGATTCCTGGCTGTCCCCAGGAGGAACAGGGTATAAATCACTAATTAACGCCTCCATCCGAGCTCATTTGTCCTTCTTGGAGATCTCCGGCACGGGCTCCCCGGAGAGGGATTCCCTGATCTGTTCCTAATCACCGAGGCTTCAAAACCACTTAAAAGGCTGTGCCTGGGACTTGTCCCCCGTGCAAACATCAATCGCATTCCCTCCGATGCCACAGCCTGGAATTCTGCAGGGGGAGGCTTTGGAGCACTCGTCCGGCGTTCCTGACACCCAGCTGGTTTTATTGATGATGTTTTAGGAATTCCCTGCTGTTTGGAGGGGATTTCAGGAGCAAACAGGGCACCAAAGGCAGCAGGTTTGAGTGTTAAGTCAGGTTTAATGCTGCAAACACGCTGGATATGAGTTAAAAGGTTTGGGAGATCACAATGGGACCAGTGTGTTCAGCATCAATCAGAAATAGAGAAGGTGAAGTAAGAAACTCAATAAAGAAATTTTTAAAGCAACGAACTGATTCCCAAATAAAGCCAAACCCCTCCCTGGTCGAATCCGAGGTGTTACAGCAGCCTTTAGGCATTTAAAACTTTAATGTTGATATAAAAATTTACCATGAGCACTCATTGAAGTTGAGGCAGCAGCAAATCTCATTCTGGCTTAAACTCAACTTGGTGACACATTCCCATGGCAGGGGACACATCCCAGTGAGTGTGATCTGGGAGAAAATCACATTTTTAATTCCTCTTGGCATTGCTGCTGGTTGCCAACCTGCTGGAAAATGGCATCACCAGTGACCAGAGCACAATCCCAGTTTGTCAAACCAGTTTGCCAGCCTGTCATTGGGAGGAGTTTTCTATCTGTACATTTATCTGTCTTTTCACCCTGGAATTTTTGGACAGCTTGACCAAAAAATAAATAAATAGGCTCTAATTTGATGCCTGCAATCAGCTGTGAGCATAAATTTTCCACAGCAGCATTTAAATTTCCATACACCCGGTATTTTCCTGAGTAACTGAGAACAAAAATTTCATCCCCAACAGGGTTTCGATGGAGGCAGCCTGGCTGATTTCTTTAATCAGTGGCAATCGGGCAGCACTGGATTTACAAAGTACAAACAGCAAAGACTGGGGACTCATCTTGAGCCAGGGCCATCTTTGATAATTCCAAATGTGGACGTTTCTTTGGCTCACATGTGAATTGGGGTTTTGGCTCAGTTCTGGGGACCAAATCCAACCCTTTTTCCAGGGGACATCCAGTGCTGGAAGGGACCCAAGCAGGGCTGTGCATCCTCCCTCCTCCTGAGCCACCTCACAGAGAGGGGCTGGAGAGCCTGAGCATCCCCAGGAGCATCCCAAACCAGGCCTTCAAATCCTTCCCTTTCATGAGAACCAAAGGAAATATTTTTAAAGTTAGTTATTCTTCCCAAGAGATCCATTTTCATCCAAAAAAAAGAGATTTTAAAGCTGTTTCTGTTGCCAGTGTGAAGAGCTCTGTTTGTGTGGATGTTGTGATGACACCTTAACAGGCTGCTGCTCATCTCTGGGCTCTGTGGGACTCAGAACATTCTGCTCTTCACATCCCAGTTCAGGGGAATTAGTCCTTCATTTGCCCCCATAAATGATGTTTTTTCCTTTCGAGTTGCATCATTTTGGATGTGATCCTCCTCAAGAAGCAGGGACCTTGTTCAGCAGCTTCCTAGGAGGGGGAAGGAGCCCTGGATGAGTTTGGAAAACCAAATTGGCTGCTCCCAGCAGTGATGTGGGGACAGAGCACAGCAACAGCTCTTCCTGCTCTGTCCCATCCCCGTGGGAACAACCAGCCCAGCCCACCTCCTCCAAATCCCTGCTGAGTTCTGTTCATTCCCTTTCTCCCATTTTTGGGGAAGAAACGGCCCAATCCTGATCATCCCTCAGTTTGGGCAGCTGATATCCAGCCCTGCCTGTGCTGGAAGTTTGATTTTTGCAGTGTGGGAGGGTGTGGTGGTGTTGAAACTCTTTCTATTCCTTCATCAGCATTCCATTTATTTAAAAAATAAATAAAAATCCCTGTGAGCCACAATGGATTGTTTGGTCAGCAGAGAGCTGGTTAGCAAAGGAAAATGGGTGGCTGAGCCAGGTGCAAAATTCTTGGAAATAATTCAGGGATTGCACTGGAAAGAAAATATCCCAGGGTAGATGTGACCAGAGGGGGATGGAATTCAGATTCTGCTCGGTTCTCTCAATAAATGAGGAATCTCTGGGTGGGTACTCCAGAAAAGAGAGAGGAGCTCTGAATAAAGGGACTGGAAGCTGGTTTCCCACTGAAAGCTGGTTTCCCTTGGAAGAATTTTGTGGGATAAACTGGGAGATAACAGCTCTGTGTGTGTCAGAGAATAACTCACCCTCACTCCCGTGACATCCCTGAATGCTTTCATCTCCCAGCTGTTCATAGCCCAGGATAACAAAATCCCAAAGGATCCAAGGGCACCTTTTCAAGCACAACTGCTGAGGAAAGAATCCAGCCCCAGATCTCCAGTGCATCCATGGACAGCTGCTCCTGTTGTGCATGGAAATTGTGCCTGTAGGCAAAACCTTGGAGCCTCATCCAAGTTTGTTTGGCTTCAGAGAGTCCTGGAGCAGCCCAGGGATGCACATGGAGAACCTCTGACACTGAATTCACCCTCAGCAGACACAGGTGACAACATCAGGAGGCTCTGCTGCTGTTAGGGAGCGCTGGAATTTCAGGAAATCGTTGCCAAATTGGCTTTTGTGCCTGTTCATCACCGTCATCCCTTCCACAGAGGGGTCTGAGCACAGGCAGAGATGAGTCTGGGACAGAAGGACAGGATTGGGATGGTTTGGCAGAGCTCTGCAGGAGGATTTTGCACAGAAGCTGCACTGAGCTTGGCACGTTCAGCCCTCTCCAACACCTCTGGCATTTTGCGCCTGTTCATCACCGTCATCCCTTCCACAGAGGGGTCTGAGCACAGGCAGAGATGAGTCTGGGACAGAAGGACAGGATTGGGATGGTTTGGCAGAGCTCTGCAGGAGGATTTTGCACAGAAGCTGCACTGAGCTTGGCACGTTCAGCCCTCTCCAACACCTCTGGCATTTTGCAGAGCAAAGAAATAGATGCCAAACTCCTGGATGGCTCCTTTGGATGCTCAGGGAGAGCCAAGGGAAAGCAAGCAGCCACAAAATTCCTTCATGAGGATCTTTTTCCTAGGCTGGAAGTGGAAACTGGGAGAAGCTCTGGGGGATGGAGCTGCCAGAACAAGCTGCATCCATCAGCAGCTCCATTTTTTTTCCCTGGAAGAGGGGGCAGCCGTTCATTTATTTATTTGTCTCTGCTCCATGAATGGGATTAGGGAAAAAATCTGGAAACAGTGGGACAAAGTGCCCCTGCACATGGTGATGTACACAGAGGTGGAGGATTGATGCTCGAAGCAGTGGAAGAATTCCAAACGTGTTTTCATCTTCTGCATCCTGCCTTTCGTGCCTGCAGCAGTAGGAAAAATGTTGTCTTTACACTTCTGCCTGGAAAAACAATTAGGAATGTTAATTGCACTGCCCAGGAGGTGGAACAGGGGCTGGCCAGGAAGGAATTTTTCTTTTCTGTAAACAGGAAGACTCAACCTTTCCCGCCATTCTCCGGGAAGGTGTCAGGAGGATTTCAAGGAGCTGGAAAATGGGATTTCAGTGGAAAAAGCAGCGCAAGGAAGAAATGAAAATAGGGAACAACAAAGCCAAGGCACCACCCAGGGGCAATCTCTGCTCCCCTCCTGCTGAGGAGAAAAGAAGGGTGGAGGCACCTCAGCTGCTCTTTGGAAGTTCTCCAGGATTTTTCCAGCAGCACCCAAAATTCTCCCATCCCTAATTTAGAGTTTTCATGGGCAGAAGTCTGAGTTATTCACAGAACTCCATGTCCTGCTCATCTCCACCATTATGGACTGATGGGGATCCCATGGAAAGGGATTTTTGAGGAGGAAACCCTTCTTTGCTCAGGTTAAAACTCTGAAACCCAGTGTTTCTCCTCGGATTTTGACATGGTTGTTAAACCTTGAGCATTTCTTTCAGGAACATGGCTTTTATGGTGAAAAATGGGAGAGATTTTCCTGATTTCAGGTCTCCACCTCATCCCTGTGCCGAGTGCAGGACGATGTAGGGCACTGGGAAGGTGAACTCTGCCCCTGCAGGCTCTGGAAGCACCTGAGTTGGGGCTATTTAATAAATTTAATTTTTTTTTCCTGCAGAATTTATGTAACCTGGCCCATGATTTTCCCTGCCAACAATTCCCAGTGGAAATACAGGTATCAAATATGAGCTCTGGTTATCTCAGGATAATTTGTGTGCAAAAAAAAAAGGGTGAAGTTGAAAGTTTTGAGCCTCCTTTTGCATTGCCTCTCGGGTCATTCATCCTTGGCTCTTCCCAGGACACGGGGAACTAGGGCAGGGCAATTGGATAACACCAAGCAAGTCATTTCCCCTCACTCTGCTTCACTATTCCCATCAGGAAAAGGGGAAAGAGGAATATTAACTTCTCCTTGAGGGGATAATGAGCTGGCTGCAGGATCCTGAGCTGGCAGTGGCTGCACAGCCCATGTGTTATTATTTAATATTGGATAAACAAAGTCATTTCCCAAGGGGCTTCGGGATAACATCGCCTTTAGTGAGTGTTAATTGACTTTTCTGTGAGGCACCCAATTTGTGCTTGGATCCCTTCGTTCCTAACACGGCCTAAACCTTCAGCAAATATTTAAAAAACCCCAAGTTTCCGTTATGTGCTGCTTGCCAAAAGTGGTGTTTTGTCCCTTTTTGCGGTGATTCAGAGTGTCCATTGCCTGTCCTCCCTCCTGGCAGTGCCAGCTGCCGGCAGAGCGGTGACGTCTGGAATGTTCTGGAAGCAACTCCAGCCCTGCCAAACAGGAATTGCTCCCGAGGTGTCCCAGGGACCTGAATCCCATCCAGTGCTAAGGCAGGGCAGGAGCAGAGGATGCTGTGCCACAGCACAGGTTTGCAAATGGAATTACGGCACATCCCAAAGGATCAGGGTGCCATCTCCCTCCCCTAATTCCCAGAGCCACTGGGAATTGTTGGCAGGGAAAATCATGGGCCAGGTTACATAAATTCTGCAGGAAAAAAAAAATTAAAATATATTAAATAGCCCCAACTCAGCCTGCAGGGGCAGAGTTCACATTCCCAGTGCCCTGCATCGTGCTGCACTTGGCACAGGGATGAGGTGGAGACCTGAAATCAGGAAAATCTCTCACATTTTGGCTCTGTCACAGGACCCACTTTGGGTCATGGCCATACTGGATGAAAACAGATGGATGCAAACAGATTTCCTGTAGGGATATTTGGCTGTTCCGATGTTCCCCCTCCTGCTTGGAGCAACCCCAAGGTTTTGGAGGATTTCCGGGAGCACCAACCATAGGGATAATATCCAACTGCAGGAAAAACCCCCTGGAAATGGGCTGTTTATTCAGGGACATGCCCTCATTTGTAATTTTTGGGTGAGTTCAGATGGCTCCAAGTCCTGGGATTCCAACCAGCACTTCCTGAATAGGGAACAGAGGTGTCCTGGCACCAAGGGGAGCTGCCTAGAAAGGAACATCCCTGTGGAGAAACTGAGGCTCTTTGTGTGCTCCTGGCACAGCCCCTGGCACAGACCTTGCCCTTTTCATGGGGCATTTTCTTCCCTTCCTGGCATTCTGAATTTTCTTTCCTTGGGAAGCTCTGGGAAGAGCCCGGTGCCAGCCGTGCTTCCGCCAGCTTTAAATAGGGTTGCTCCCCACAATTGCTCTGGGGAAAAATGCAAATTCCCAGCCTGCAGAATTCCTTGGCACCGGCTGTGCCCAGTGCTGAGACCCCCTCCAGCCCTGGATAACCGGGAGCAGCTGCCCTGAGCTTGCCCAAACTCTCTGTTCTTGGTTTATATTCCTTTTTATTCAGGAACACCAAATCAGAATCCCAGAATCACTGAGGTTGGAAAAGATTTCCAAGGTCATCGAATCCAGGCTGTCCCTGATCCCCACCTTGTCCCCAGCCCAGAGCCCTGAGTGCCACCTCCAGCCTTTCCCTGGACACCTCCAGGGATGGGCACTCCAAACCTCCCTGGGCAAGTCCAGTATAAGATGAGCTTGGTCCGTCCTCAGGAACAACATCCAAAGTTTATCCTTTGAAGTTCTTATTCCAAACCATGGTTTCTTTCAGTCCCTGGCCTTTCCAGGGATGGATTTGTGAGCTCTCATTGTCACCTGGGGCTGGCCCAGAGCCCCCATGTGCTATCACAGAGTGAGCAGAAAGTCCTTCAGAGGTGGATGATTCCTGACTGATGCTTTCCCTGCTCCAGCCAAACCCTGCAGGGCTCTGCCTTTCCCTGGGAGGCTCCCAAACCATCAGGGCCTGGCAGTGGAACCAGCCAGGAATCATCTCCCAGCCTCAGCTGCTGCCCAGCAAAGTCTTGTTATTCAGCTCCCTGACTGTCAAATAATCAGGAGAGGCAAAGAGGAGAATTTTGGCTCCTGGCATGACCCAGTTGAGCATCCCACTTCCTGGGAGAAGGAGAGGCCAGATCCCTTTGGGCAGAGGGAAAGGAGGGCTCGCAGAAACCCTCCCAATAATGCAGAGGAGTTCCCAATTTGGATTTGTGGGGGATTTTTTTCCCACCCACACAAATGGGCAGTGGCTGGTGACAGGACAGTCCATGTGGGAAGCTGCAGGGGATGGGTTGGAAAGTGGAGGAAGAGGGAACATGTTGGTGAGCCAGAAGGAGAATTATCCAGGAAAAGGACTATGAGGAATGTGAGAAAGAAGGGAAAGAGCAAAACCAGGATCAGATGAACAATGTGCTCAGTGGAAGAGCAAGATCCAAGGAAGGACAGCCTGGAGAAACAGAGGGAGAAATGAAGCACCTCACCCTGAATCCCCTCGGACGCTGCCACGACCAGCACGGATTTGGGAATGGCAGCATCCCAAGGCTGGGAATGCAGAAGGTTTGAGGGATTTGGCTGAAGAGCAGCCCAAGGATCCATCCCATTCCCAGGGATCCATCCCATTCCCAGGGATCCATCCCATTCCCAGGGAACGTGGGCAGCTCTCCAGCCCTGCGGGGTGAAGGGCACTGAGCTCGCCCCAGGAAGACGCCAGGCAAGCCACCAAGAGCACGAAAGGAAACAAAACAAAGTCATCGGGATTCGTTCGGGACTTCAAAGCTCCGTGCCACGCCCGTGCTGGTTGTTGCTGTTCGGGCTGGGAGCCAGGGCTGCGATGAAGAGGGGAAAAGCTGCTTTATCTTGTTCTGCTCAAAAGCTGGGTCAAATCGAGCACCTGGGAGATGGGGAGAGAGGAGAAAGGCTCGGAGTTGTGTCTCCAAACACATCTTAAGGACATCAGACCACGCTAAAAGCTGACCTAGGTGACACTTTGTCTTCTACATCACCTCGATGTCAGCGTTTAGCATCCAAACTCATGAAAATTGCAAGTTTCCAGGCTGCTGATGCATCCCAGAAAACACCACCTCACAGCCAACCTGGAGCTGAACTTAGGGAAGAATTGTTTGGGGGAGAACAGTTGGAAAGCTGCTCTTGAAGAAAGGGTTTGTTGGCAGAGAAATTGGGAGTCCAGAGTTTGGTAAATGTTAAAAAAAAAAAAATAGAAGTCTGACTCATGTTCACAAATGAGTCAAATTAAACTGCTGATGTTATTCCCAGGAGTCTCAAGGGGACTCACATGGAAAACTGCTGTGAAAAGTTTCTAAATGGTAGCATCAATTATTAATTTTATCAAAACGTGTGCCTGCAGAGCAGCACTCAGGAACTGCTGCCTGCTGGCTTTTTGGGCAGCCTGCTCCAGTGGTGGGTGCCCGTGGTGAGGGGCTGGAAGGAGCTGACCTTTAAGGACCCTTCCAACCCAACCCATCCCAGGATTCTGGGATTCCAGGATCCAACCAGCAGAGGAGCCCAGCAGAGGTGATGCCAGCAGTTTTTGCCATGGCCCTGCAGTTTGCCACACATGGGATATCACGCCCTGATGATGAGCAGGGACTTGCTGGGATGCTGTGACTTGTCCTTGTGCCCTGGGGCTCCAAAATCATCACTTTGGGCTGTGGGAGCAGTGGAAGATGTGGCTGTTCCCAGCTCCATGTCCACCTTTGTGTGGTTTGGGGCTGTGGGGTTGATGGAGCCTCCTCTTGTGCTGTGATTCATCACATTCAGTTGAGATTTTGTCACCCCAAGTGCTGTGACAGCATGGGGCTGGCTCTGCCTCCTGCTCTGTGCAGCTTTGGGCATCACAAAATATATTAATATCAAAGTATTAGTGCCCAAAAAGGGCTGTGAAGGTGATGAAAGCCCAGCCTGGAGTGCAGCTTCCTCTGACCACCCCTGCCCAATTCATCCCCCAGGGCAGCAGGGTGTGGGATTGGGCTCCAGGCTCTGACTCTCAGCCCTGCCACTTTGAGGTGCAGCTTCTCCAGGGGAGGTGGCAACCTCTGAAATCAGCCCTGAAATCAGCCCTGAAATCAGCCCAGCTCATGCTTGGATGGCTCATGACTCAGAGGTGTGAGTAAATGTGAGAACACTCTGCAGCACAGCTGCTCTGGTGGGAACACTCCCTCTTTCACACGCTTTGGAGGTGATTTTTTTTTTTTTAATAAAATCTAAAGGAGCAGAATATGAGCAACAGCCATGGAATTTATTTGCCCGTGTGCTTCCTACCTGTCTCTCACCTCTCTTCTCCTGCAGCTTTGCCCATGGTGCAGATCTGTGTGGAGTGGAGGGAATAAAGGTAATTCTCTTCGTGGGAATCTGTGTTTTTTCACATGAGATGGCTGCACTTGCACACTTTGCTCAGTGAGGGAGGGAGGCAAAGCTCGGGAGGGAGTGGCAAGAAAAAAAAAAGCAGGTGAATGTTTCTGAAGCAGCATCTGCTCAGAGGAAAAGGTTACAGAGATCTTAGCCAAATATTCCTGGGACAAGGACACATGTGTGTAAATGGAACTGGACTTTAGAGGGAAATTATTATGGGATTGAGGGAGAACACGGCAAAACAAGAGCAGGGTGGGTACAAGAGGTGATGGAGAGAGCCTGGGAAAAGATGTCCCTGGAAAAACACTGCCTGGGGCATTCATCAGGTGCCTCAGCCCAGGTTAAAAACCAGCTCCAAAAAGGGAGTTTGGGTTCCTGGTGTCCCCCAAGAGAGGCTGGGTGTGTCCAGTGCCCAGGCTGGCACTGGATTCATATTTATGCAAATCCCCCCAGCGGTGGCATCTCTTTGCCAGTTGCCAGGGTGAAATTCTTGTATTCTGAAGTCCTCACAAGAGAAACATCAAAAGCAGGAGCAAGGACTCTCCAAGCTAAATCCAGCCTGGCAGAAACCAGTCCCTGTGTGAGCACAGAGAAAAGGCTGTGCACTGGTATCTGGGTGGAGCTGGGTTTGGGGATTAGCTGAGATCAGCTCCAGGAGTGACTCCAGGGCAGCAGGAGCTGATTCTGTGGCTGGGACCTGTGAGAACCAGCTGGGACTGACTCAGGCAGGCGGGATCCCTTTGGAAACCATCCCACCTCACTTCCCTGCAGTGCTGAGCTAAAGGCTGGAAGCAAAACTCCAGCTGAAGTGGCAGCCCCAGGCACCTGGGACATCCTCGGCTTGCATCAACCAGAGCCACTGCTCTCATTTTTTACCCAAAGTTGGGCATGGGAACGGTCTCAGGAGCACCTGTGATGGCTTTATCCAAGGCTGTGGGAGAGCAACAACAGCCTGGAGAAAAGGGGGATCAGGGGGGACCTTGTGGCTCTGCACAACTCCCTGACAGGAGGGGGCAGCCGGGGGGGGTTGGGCTCTGCTCCCAGGGAACAGGGACAGGAGGAGAGGGAACGGCCTCAGGCTGGGCCAGGGGAGGCTCAGGTTGGACAGCAGCAGGAATTTCCCCGTGGAAAGGGTGCTCAGGGCTGCCCAGGGAGGTTTGGAGTGCCCATGGCTGGAGGTGTCCGAGGAAGGGCTGGAGGTGGCACTCAGTGCTCTGGGCTGAGGTGGGCATCAGGCACAGCTTGGATTTGATGAGCTTGGAGATCTTTGCCAGCCTCAATGGTTCTGGAATTCTGGGAAGTGCCACTTTTGGGTATCACTGAGCCTGTGCTGACAGTGGGATAAGAGCCAGAGCAGGCACTGGAAGGTTCTGTAAAGGCCTTGGAGACCCCAGTGAGAAGAAGGCCAGAGAAACACAATAATTGGGAGTAAATGGAAATAAATAGGAAGGCTCGAGCTGCTGCCACATGAAGGGAAATGGAAGTGGCACAAATTAGGCAGTGACTAATGGGACACTGCAAACAGAGGGACGGTCACACACCAATGAGGAAAGGAAAGCAATTAAGGGGACAGTTAAGAGAAATGGAATGACTAATTGAAGGAAAGTGTCAGCTGAATGTCAGGAAATAACTCCTAAGTGGGAGCAGCTCAGGGCTGTGGAACAAGCTCGAAATGAGATTGCCTGAGCTGTTCAACCCTGAGTCAAACACTCAGAATCCACCACGGAGCTGGCACCAGCCCAGGCCTGAGCTGCTTCCATCGGAGCCTCTGCACTTGTCACAGTTGTTTTAAAAACAAAAATGATGTTCAAGTCCATAAAACACAGCTAAATTTCCACTCAGCCTTTGCCACAGGAATCCTTAATTCCTTGAAACTCCTGGTCAGGCACAGACCTTTGGTTCCATAAAACAGCCACGGAAAGATCTCCAACACTGATTGAATGTGTTTGCCTCGAACCCTTCCTTCTCCTGAAGTTCACAAAAAGCCAAACAACCTCAAATCCTGATTTTATCTTTATTGTCTGCCCTGGAAGGCACATTCATTTTCTGATTCATTTACTCCTGTGGCCAGTGCCAGCTCGATCCCTGGAAGTGCCTGTCTAGGAAGCTGCTGCCTGACTGGGATGGGTGCTCTGGTGTTTTCCAGCTCGGATGGAGCTGATTTCCACTTGCCATTCCTTTCTCAACGTCCCCTGTGCCATGGGAATAGCAAAAGAGGTGGAGTCCCTACAAAACTTGTGGAATTCTGAGCTCCAGGTGAAGGGAATCCCAGAATTGGTTGTAAATTCCCAGCACAGGGAGTTTGTGTTGATCTGGAGTTTGATATCAAGAGATAAGCAGCACTTCCAGATCTCTGCTGCCATCCCTGATGAACACAGGGCTGCTCTGCAAATCTGGGCTGGTTCCTAGAGCTTGCCAAGAGTTCCCACTGTCTCAGGACAGGAAATTCCCTGCAAATTCAGCCCTTCCTTGTTTTCCTCACTTCCCTTGCCCTGTCCCACATCACAGCTTCTTTGTGTCCAAGGAAAACCGGAGGTGGCACTCAGTGCTCTGGGCTGGTGACAAAGTGGGCATCGGGCACAGCTTGGACTGGATGATCCTGGAGATCTTTTCCAGCCTCAATAACTCTGGAATCCTGAAAGATTTCTTGTATTGTTTTGAGATCTTGGAGCAGGAAGATTTCCTGAATGGAAATTCCTTCCCAGCTGCCTGTGGGATGTTTCAATCCCTGTGGTGACTTCAGAGCAGCACCAAAGGCTGACTGAGAAGTGTCACACGCTGAGGTGTCACTGCAGGACTGATTGACACAATAATGTGAATTTCCCGGTGCTGGAAGTTGGGAATCCAACTCAGCAGTGAGGAGAGAGGCTCCCTGGGGAAGGTGTGTGAGGCAGGCACAGGGCTTGGACAATCATCCAGGGACAATTCCCACCACGCTCCCGTGAACTCTGCTCTGCTCACCACGAGCCATGGCAAGAGGCAATTAATATTACTTAACTTTCGGCTGTTTTTCCCAGATTTGGTGCTGTTGACTCATTTGGGAGCTGCATAATTTCTTCAGAAAGGTGAAAGGTTTCCAATCAGCCAGGACAGAAACAGAGAAAAATCACTGACCTCATGGTGGATGTGGACTTTCCTTTGACCTTCAGCTGTAGTTCCTCAAGCTGCTTTTCTGTTCTTATTCTCATTTTTAATGCAGAGTAACTTTCTTGTGGCCTCAGAGTTTAAATGCGTTGCTGATTTCACTGATTTGTGGCATAATGTTGTAAAATTTCGATCTGGTTTTGAACAGAAAATGCCTAATTTGGGGTCTAAATGAGTCACAGACCTCACAGGTTACAAATGAGATGGAGGAAGAGAAAAAGAGACTGGGAGGGTGGAACAATGACATCCCTTTTTATGTGGCACTGATGCAACAGCACAGATAAGGAGCTACAAAGGCTTCAGGTGAAAGTAATTTACATCAGCAGAAAATAAAGCATTAAAAATAAAGGGGGTTTTGGGGTCACTCATTCAAAAATGAGCCAACAGCACCTTCTGCCAAAACCAGGGAATTCCTTGGGCTTCCCCTTGGGAAAACCCAGCACCTCGAGGGGAATCCCTGTCCTGGTGCCACAGAAATGGCACTTCCAGACAGGAGCTGTGGCCTGCTCCTCCCTCTTGCCCTAAATTCAGTGGTACAGAGGCACAGCTGTATCTTTGATCCATCAGGATCAGGAGAGCAGGGCCATGATTCCTGCAGCAGCTCCCTGGAGGATGAAGAATTCCTTGAGCACTGCCAGGGCTGGGGGCAGTGCTGGCTTTGTACCCCACCCCCTCAGGATTCAGGGGCACTTTGCTGAGCCCCCACCTCAACTGGAGCTTGTAATCCACATTTCCCTGGCAGGAGAAGCTGCTGAGGGCTGGAACAGCGCAGATTTGCTGCAGCTGTGGGCACAGTGTGTTTTCCACATTTCTTTTTTCCAGCAGCAGCCCAGATTTGCTACAGCTGTGGGCACAGTGTGTTTTCCACATTTCTTTTTTCCAGCAGCAGCCCAGATTTGCTACAGCTGTGGGCACAGTGTGTTTTCCACATTTCTTTTTTCCAGCAGCAGCCCAGATTTGCTACAGCTGTGGGCACAGTGTGTTTTCCACATTTCTTTTTTCCAGCAGCAGCCCAGATTTGCTACAGCTGTGGGCACAGTGTGTTTTCCACATTTCTTTTTTCCAGCAGCAGCCCAGATTTGCTACAGCTGTGGGCACAGTGTGTTTTCCACATTTCTTTTTTCCAGCAGCAGCCCAGATTTGCTACAGCTGTGGGCACAGTGTGTTTTCCACATTTCTTTTTTCCAGCAGCAGCCCAGATTTGCTACAGCTGTGGGCACAGTGTGTTTTCCACATTTCTTTTTTCCAGCAGCAGCCCAGATTTGCTACAGCTGTGGGCACAGTGTGTTTTCCACATTTCTTTTTTCCAGCAGCAGCCCAGATTTGCTACAGCTGTGGGCACAGTGTGTTTTCCACATTTCTTTTTTCCAGCAGCAGCCCAGATTTGCTACAGCTGTGGGCACAGTGTGTTTTCCACATTTCTTTTTTCCAGCAGCAGCCCAGATTTGCTACAGCTGTGGGCACAGTGTGTTTTCCACATTTCTTTTTTCCAGCAGCAGCCCAGATTTGCTACAGCTGTGGGCACAGTGTGTTTTCCACATTTCTTTTTTCCAGCAGCAGCCCAGATTTGCTACAGCTGTGGGCACAGTGTGTTTTCCACATTTCTTTTTTCCAGCAGCAGCCCAGATTTGCTACAGCTGTGGGCACAGTGTGTTTTCCACATTTCTTTTTTCCAGCAGGAACAGCCCCAGATTTGCTGCAGCTGTGGGTGCAGTTGCTGCCCTGCACTCAGCCAGGTTCCACACGGACCCGAAATCCTCGCTCTGAAAACTGTGGTTATCCCAAATTCCTTCTTCCCTCTTCTCTTCCCCAGCTGCCTTCCTGGTATTGGAGCAGTGCTGGAAGCTCTGTTCCTGGAAAGGCCTCACTGGAGTCATCGAGGGACTGATTTCCAGCTCTCCTGTGGCATCAGCACCACAGCAACTGCTGCCTGCACTCCGTGTCCAGCTGCTCTGTTCCCATAATTGTGTGGATCTGTTCGAGAGCCCTGTGCCCCCAGCTGCTGGCACTGGGTCCTGGAAAGAAAAATAAACGCTGGATTTTTCACTCTCTGCTGGTTTTGCCTTGAATTCTGTGCCCTCAGCAAGAAGTCAGCTCTGTTCTTTCACAGGGTGTGCAGGACGAAAGCCTGGAGAGGGATCCCCTGGGAATCTTGTCCAGGGGAAGGTGGTGGTGGGGTCATTGGAGCTTGAAGGGGATCAGGATCTGTCCTGAAATACCCAGAGCACAAACCACAGCTCTGAATGATGGAAACTGATAAACAGAGACTTGCCTAGGGTAAACATCCCCCCATTCCTCAGGGAATGAACTAAAGCTGGCAGCACGGATCCGTGACAGTTCTGGGATGTGCAGTGGGAGGTTATAGGGTCTCTAACCTGATCAAACACCCCAAAATTGCATTTATTTCGTGAAATTGTGGTCTTTTTCGGCTTGGCCTTATCTAGAAGTTACTTTTGGTGTCTGGCAGTGCTTTGTGAGGGTGTCACTCACCACATCCCAGCTGTGCCACGATTACAGGGCGCAGCAGAGCAGCTCAGGGGCTCCCTGGTCCTGATCCTGCAGCTCCCAGAGACAAGGGTCAAAATCCCACATGGGCTGCAAGGGGCCTCTGAATTCCTGAGTGTCCCAGCATCCCTGACCTTGCAGTGAAGTTCAGGGGAAGACTCAGCCTGTGTTGAGCTCTGATTTATTCCTCAATTTTCACCTGGTTTCCCTCAGGAGAAGATAAAAGTGGTGATGGCAAAACTCATCTATGAGCCCCAGCAGCTCCTCCTGGCACCCACAGAAACCTTCAGCTGCTCTGCCTCTGTCCCTTCTCTAGAAAGGAATTGAAACCACACTGATGATTGTTCTTTACCAATCCTGGCCCCTGAAAATGTGTCTGCTCTGTTATTTTGGGCTTGGAATCCCCTCTCCTTTTCTATCCTGCTCCCCCAGCCAAAACACTGAGTTTCAGGAGCAAGAGCAACACACAAACATGAACAGCTCTGCCTAATCTTGTCATCCTCTGTTCATGGGAATGGCCTGACGTGGGATACTTGTAAAATATCCACGATATTTGATCCAAACTGTGGATTCCTGTTTATCCACATCCCCAGGAGTCCCCTGCAGCACAGGGACAGTCTCTGCTGGGGCCACACCAGGATGTGTCTGAAACCCTTCAGCTGTCTGGAGTAGCAGAACCGGATTTTTATCAATGTAAGTGAGACGAGATTCTGCCCAAGATGTTCTAATAAAAACAAGACGCTGCCCTGGGAACAAAGAGCCTCGTGAGAGGTTTTTTTCCAGCTCATTCAGCACCGAGGAGATGCAAACAAGGTGCTGCTGCTGCCGTGGAGGTGCTGACATTGCTCACGCCCTTCACACTGCAGCTCCATGGCTGCAGCAGGCTCCTGATCCCTTAGGGATTGGGATTTTGCTTGGAGATGAACTTTGGCACTGCTGGACCCTAAATACCTCACAGAACACGCAGCAGGGGCAGGATGTCAGTGAACAGTGGGGAAATGTGGATTTGTTGTCTGTGCTGACACTCAGGGCACTGCAATAACAAAATGTCTGCAATTTGTAGCTTGGTTCAGTGTTGGCAGTGCCATTTATATTTTATTTTATTTTATTTTATTTTATTTTATTTTATTTTATTTTATTTTATTTTTATTTTATTTTT
>VZRV01010765.1:106820-151369 GCA_013398115.1 Falcunculus frontatus | reverse complement strand
TTATTTTGGTTCTTTTAAATTTTATTTTGTTTTGTTTTGTTTTATTTTATATTTTATTTCATTTTATTTTCTTTTTTAATTTTTATTTTATCTCATTTTATTTTATTTTATTCTCTGGGAGG
Organism: Falcunculus frontatus; assembly: GCA_013398115.1. Lineage (NCBI taxonomy): Eukaryota > Metazoa > Chordata > Aves > Passeriformes > Falcunculus > Falcunculus frontatus. The sequence continues at coordinate 151,247 of VZRV01010765.1, read as the reverse complement.
CTGAAGGCTTAGGAGTTGTGCAATAGAACTGTGGGACCATTCCAGGCCTCCATTTGCAGGGGTGTTGCAATGCTGGTGATACTGAGCCTGTGGATAGTGGGAAAACACCCAGGAAATGATGGGAATTTGCAGGTTTGGGCTGTGAATCCAGATGTTTCTGGTGTGGGTGTCCAAATCTGGTGGTGAATGTGAACCTGAGCGTGTCACCCGCAGCTGGCAGCACACAGGTGGTGCCATGGCCTTGGCATCATTTACTGCCAACATGCACAAATGTCATATTCTGATTCTCATTAACGAGTTCTAATTCAGACCTCATCCAAAAAACTCTGCCAGGATGAATTTTATTTGCATGGATTTTCTTCTCATTCTCCTTTCAATGCCAAAACCCGCTGGATATTGCCCAAACCCACTTGAAATTAAAAAACATTAAAACAATTCCGCTCCATCGCTGCATTACTCGGTCTCCAGGATCTACAGAAGTTTCTGCTTTAAAGATGTGAAGGAATTTCTCCCTGACTTTTCCAAAGTATTTCATCCTCAGGCACGCAAGTGGGAACGTGGCAGTGAAGTGTTCTGGGTCTGTTCCCAGCAGTGACCCCACTCTGAAACAATCCACTCCCAACCATCCCCTGCTCCAGTTTTCCCACCTGGGCAGGGTGTTGATAAGGCAGGAGGCTGGGATGATGAATTGATGGAGGTTTCCCTGTGGAATCACACCGTGCCATGACAGATTCCTGACGTCAGCAGGCTGTGGAAAAACCTGGAATCCCAGCAAACACGGCCAGATCCCGCTGGCCTGCTCTGAGAGCAGCAAACAAACACAAATGCCCGGGATAATGCCTGGAAAAGCCTTACCCTGGGCACAGAGCTGTGCTCTTGCTCTTTTCCTGCTGGGATTGTGTAGGAAACAGAGGAGTGAAAACTTCTGCAGAGGATGGAGGGTTTGATTTACAACCCTGGAAGAAGCTTGGGCTGGTGTAATGACAGAGACATATAGACCTTAAGCAAGAGAATTACAAACCTGTGTTTCTATAGTTATAAGTAAGAATATGTATTGGGTGTTATGGTGAAGGGTTTTAAGTATGGTAATGCAATTTTAGAGTTTAAGCTAAGAATTTAGATGTTACAATAGAAGTATATGTGTGTACGTGACCTAAAGAATTATTGGTTAAGAGACAGCCACATTGCAGTAAAAAGTACTACAGGTGATAGGTCATAAAGTCAAAACAAAGTTTTGTGTTAGATGCTTATTGGACTAGAAAGTTATAAATTGCCATGTAATCTCGAGTCTTGTGACTTTCTCCTCGTTATGGCGACTTGTTAATAAATCTCATGACCTCCGAGGCTGATGCCTTGTTTGTTATTTTAAGTACAAATCGTCTTATCGATGCAGTCCCATCCCTTATTAATGAATATCAGCAGTATATGAATTAAATTGAAGTGATAAGCAGAGAAAAAAGAGAAGTAGAGCTCTACGGGATTGGAGCAGTGCCGAGCTGGCAGCGCTTCCCTGCCTGGTTCAGAGCTTCAAAGCCTGCTGGTATTTCCTTTGAGTCATCTGGGAGAAGAGGCTGATAAGGCTGGGCTCAGGGAGGTGTCAGAGCCTCTCTGTGCCTGCCTGGAGCTGCAGAGCCCTCCAGGGATATTCCAGGGCTGGATTTTGGCTCCTCTGGGTACAAACTGTGGTGGCTCCCGGCAGGAAAAGCTCCCTAGAAAAGGTCAAGCCAACAGGAACCACTTGAAGAACACATTTCACACCGTGGATGAGGGTTAGGATGTTCCAAACCCCGTATCCCAAGGTTTTGCAAACTTCCTCAAGTCCCTCTGTGATGTTTCCTGCTTCCAGACCAGGTTTGATGCACATTTCTGACCCTCTGAAGATTTGGGAGCCCTTTAAGGGAGCAGTTTTAAGACCATTTCGTTGTCCCTGTCTGAACAAGTCAAAGCAAGTGTACAAAACACACGGATAAACTTTGGAGTTGTATCCCTTTGCCTGGCTGTGCTCTGGTTTTGGTGTAATTCCGTCATTTCTTCAGCAGGAAACATGCTCAGTGCTCTGATAAATGCAACAGGGATGGAGCCAGGACTTTGCATTTCAGCACAGGGTTTGTTCAGGGAGATCCAGGGAAGCTGGAGGAGTCACAGCTTCCACAGGGCTCAGGCAAAAAGCTGCATGAGGCCACTTCCACCCCTCACTTCCAACTTCTCCTGTGATTCCCTGAGGTTCTTCCAAGACAAACAAACCCTGGGTTGCCGAGGCTTTCCCAACCCTCCCTCTGACACCAGAACTCTTTAGGGGAGACAAATTCCCCAAAGATGTTTTCAGCAACTATTCCTAAGGACTCTCCTGCTGCTGTTTCCTTCCAGATGTCTCCAAGATGCCAGGAGATCCTTCTTGTCCCATCCAGTTGGCTTCACTCTGGATGAAGTTGGAGAAAATAAATGGAAACCCCATCAAAGCTCTCGTGTGCTGCTGAGGGAGCTCTGCTTGGCATTAAAGGGCAACTGCTGCCAAGCTGCTGCTGAATTCCAGAGTTTTATTTCCTGGGAAACCTGCTGACTTCCAGAGTTTTATTTCCAGGGCAGAGCTGCAGCTGGAAGAGGTTGAAGTGGGGTGGAACTTCCTCACTGCTCCAGGTCCTGTGACAATGGGAGAAACCTTTCAGAGCACACAGAGAGCATCTGGGAAATGGGAATTGCCCTGCTGCTGATTTCCTGCGTATCCCTGGGCATAATTTCCCATATTTCCTCTTCTCTCGGATTAAAAAAATTGTATTGATTCTGTTCCTTGGCTTCTGCAGGGAGCAGTGAGGACCTCGAGAGCTTTTTGGTCTTCCAAGTCCCGTAGATAGATAGAAATTTAAATTCATCTGTCAGACACTGAACCTGGTGCCAAGCAAAGGGATCGAGCTGGGAGAGGTCATCACAAAATTATGTCTCACTCTGGATTGTGCCAGAAATTCCCTTTGGTTTTATTTCTGCGGCGAGAGGCTCTGTTTACGTCAGAAAGAATCTTCAGCCTTTCTGCACCAGGCTGGGGAGCTCACAAAAGTCCCAGGATGAGGCTGATGCTGTCCAGGGTCTCGGCCAAATGTACAAATCCCGGAGTTTTCCGCACGTTCCAAGCGTCTCCAGATGAATTTAAGATGTTCAGGATCGAGGAGACGTGGAAAAAGGGGAATAAAGCATGGATGGTGTCCTGGAACATCAGTAGAACATCCATCCTGCACGAGGAGTTCGTAATTCCATTCTTATTCCCACATGGCACCACCAAATGAGGGGAAAAAATTCCAGAAGCTCCTTGTGGTTTCAGCTTTAATAACCCTGATCCCCATTCTCACCTTTCCTTAGGCTGGAAAAGCAGGAATAGGATGTGTAAAGGTCCTTGACACTGAACTGACACTTTAATTTATTTTCTTACCATCTGAAGTGGTACCAAGTCTTGTCTTGCTCTTCTTCTGGTCAGCCCTCAGTTGGAAAGGAAAAGGAGAATTCCAGAAAACACCTCCCAGCAGAAAGGAACACAAAGAAAGCTCTCAGGAAGGTTTTTATACAGCTGACCAAATTTTTACCTCCATGGACACTGTGGAAACTTTCCCCAGGTGCTCTGCTCACCTGGGACAGAAGGAAAAGTCTATTTTTTCTGTGGTTTTTTTTCAGGAATCCTGCTTTTAAATGAGTTCTGGATAGAGGAGTTCTGCACTTAAAATCTTTATACATTTGTCAGTCTTATCATAAGCAGGACTCAGTAAATGCCTTCTAAATCTTGTCTTTATACAGAAAACCAACCAATCTTTCCATACAGAATAGATTTATGTTAGTGCTTCAGTCTAATTTTTGTGTCTAAAGCAGGAAATCCCCAGTTTTTATGGATTTACCTTTCAGATTATGAATTATTCCTCCTGACTCTTAGAAACCCACTCAGTTCTGCTTTTCTTGTGGCAAACAAGGAGTGATGTCGTCCCTATCAAAACTGAGATTTTTTTTCTTTTCCACTAAATGCTTTGTCTCCTCAGCAAAAGCAGAGACACATCCAAAAGGCCCTTTCCATGCATTTTTTTAATCCACAGTTTTCCTCATTACCTGTAAACTCAGAGCCCCGTCAGGAATTCCAGGAGTTCTCCGAGCTATAACTCTGAAATGTTGTAGGATTTAAAATGCAAGGAGAAATCACAGCCACGAGCTCCTTTCAGTGCTCACAAATGCAAACCTTCCTTGGATGCAGGAGGAGGATTCCCCTTCCCTGGATGCAGGATGAGGATTCCCCTTCCTGGATGCAGGATGAGGATTCCCCTTCCCTGGATGCAGGATGAGGATTCCCCTTCCTTTGATGCAGGATATGGATTCCCCTTCTCTGGATGCAGAAGGATTCCCCTTCCCTGGATGCAGGATGAGGATTCCCCATCCCTGGATGAAAGGATGAGGATTCCCCTTCCTTGGATGCAGGAAGAGGATTCCCCTTCCCTGGATGCAGGATGAGGATTCCCCTTCCTTTGATGCAGGATGAGGATTCCCCTTCCCTGGATGAAGAAGGATTCTCCTCCCTGGATGCAGGATGAGGATTCCCCTTCTCTGGATGCAGGAGGAGGATTCCCCTTCCCTGGATGCAGGATGAGGATTCCCCTTCCTGGATGCAGGAGGAGGATTCCCCTTCCCTGGATGCAGGATGAGGATTCCCCTTCCCTGGATGCAGGATGAGGATTCCCCTTCCTTTGATGCAGGATATGGATTCCCCTTCCCTGGATGCAAGAGGAGGATTCCCCTTCTCTGGATGCAGGATGAGAATTCCCCTTCCCTGAGTGTAGGATGAGGATTCCCCTTCTCTGGATTCAGGAGGATTCCCCTTCCCTGGGTACAGGATAAGGATTCCCCTTCCCTGAGTGTAGGATGAGGATTCCCCTTCTCTGGATTCAGGAGAAGGATTCCCCTTCCCTGGATGCACGATGAGGATTCCCCTTCCCTGGATGCAGGAGGAAGATTCCCCTTCCCCGGATGGATTCTGTGTTGTTTTCCTGTTAAAACATTTTGGGACTCTCAACCTTCCTACCCTACATGGTCAGATATGAAGACAATTCCCTGCTCGGAGCACTGCCAGCTGATGGCCCAATCATTCCTCAGGGCAGCTTATTCCATGCCTTGAGGATGGAAATCCAAGAGGACGAGTTGGATTTCTACCCTGGATTTCGAGCCCAGCTCCACCAGGACGGGGGATTTTAGGGATCTCTCTTGGAGACTGGCTGGAAATCCACCTCCTCCTGCTGCCTGACAGGAAGCTGTAACAGGATCCGAGAGGAATCACCTTGCCAAGGCAGGGAGAACACAAGGTTCATCCCATGGAATACCAAGAACAGGAGCCCTGGAGCAGGCAAACAGAACCTTGAAAGTCCTGTAATTACAGGTGCTGCCTGGGCACTGACAAATTAATTATTAGACAGCGCTGGTTTGTCAATATTGCAAAAATTCCCTCTAATTGCACATTGCTTCTTGCCTCTCATTCCACCTTTTCCTCTGCCTGCATCCATGGGAACATTTATGCCCAGAATTCCCTCTCTGTGAGCTCACACATCCCATCCCAGTGTGCAGGAAAATGAATTTGTAACTGAAAGGGAGAAATTCCTTCCAAAACAATAAGGAAAGAGCTGCTCCTCTCTTGGAAATAGGTGAAAACATTTTTGCAGCAGCCATTTCATTTCTTTCCTCTTTGTTTTTCCTACCCCATTAACACGTTTTAAAGTTAATTATGATATTCTAGAGCCTGTTGTCAGCGAGGCTCTAAAAAGGACTCAGTGCATTTCTGGTCCATTCTAAGGCAAATTTTCCCCTCTCTCCTGAAGCACTGCAGGGATAATAAAAAAATCTTCTTCAGGGCATTAAAATGTTCTTTTCCACCAGCAGTTGTGGGTCATGTCCAGGCACAGAGGTTTTCCTTGGGGAACAGAGGAGATTCATTAACACCACAGCATCTCCTCACCCTGTGGTGCTCAAAACCCTCAATCACCCCCTTTGTCCCTTCAGATCCAATCCCTGCAGCTCTACATTAATAAAACAAATGTTCACCCTTAGGAGGATTCCTGATTTTCTTAAATCTTGTGTCTTCTTCCAAGAAAGGCCCTTCAGGATACCTGGCTGCCCTTTTTAGTCCTCTGCTGTCCTGAACTATAGGAACAAAAGGGGTTTTAATCCATATCTCCCAGCTATTCTGAGCCTGGAGCAAAGAGAGGTGCAGGTGCAAAGGTGTGGTTTGTGAATTTGGGTGCAGTCAGGCACAGATTTGCTGACATTGAGGAATTAAAATGTGAAAAAGTGGATGAATGAACCAGGAAAATCCAGAATATTCAGGGAATCCTGTGCCTAGAGGAGAGAGCCCCAAGATTTTCCCTGTTCCTCTCCTGCAGAAAGGATGGCAGCAGTTCCTTCCTGGGCTCTCCCAGCTCCCTGGCTCTGCATCCATAACATCTCTGATGTCACTGCTGGTGGCTCAGGAGCAGGAATCTGGGGATTAAAGGAACATTTCCTGTGAAAGGGACACCCCAGGTGCACATGGCACAGATCCCAGAGCCTTCCTGCACTCCAGAGCTGTTCCCTGTGGTTGTTGGAGGGTTCATAACCAAGTTCCTGCCCCATTTCGATGGTGTTGGAGGGTTCATAACCAAGTTCCTGCCCCATTTTGATGGTGTTGGAGGGATCATAACCAAATTCCTGCCCCATTCTGATGGTGTCTCACAGAGGGCTCCAGGCAGGAATATTTTCTTGCCCTCTCCTGTGGCACTGACAAGATTTGAATGCCCCAGCTCCAGGCTCTGCACAAATCTGGAAAGATTTTATCTCCAGAGAAGAATCAAAGAACCGAGGGCTGGGTCTCTCAGGGCTGGGCCAGATGCTGGAATTCCTCCCCCCACAGCGAAATTCCTGTGAACTGGGGTCTCCCACATCTCCCACAAAAGCTGCTGACTTCATTTAGAACAACAATAACCCAGGCTTCGAGGACTGGGTAATTAATGAGCTTTAAATCTTTGGGGGGAAGGAAAGCGTGGGTGACTTGGCTGGTGATGACAGTGCTGGGGCCAGACCCACGACCTGCTGGTCCCTCTCTTGCTCTGAAGGAGGAGGTTGTTACTCTTGGCACCACATTCCAGAGAGATGCAGCCACTCTGAGCTCCTTTACCTGCTCCAAAAAATGGGAAATTTTTTCCCAGCTCCGTGGCTGGGAATGCTGGACTCAAGCTTCCAGCAGGTAAAGGAGAGGGGTGCTGTTTATTTTAGTTTAGCTTAGTTAAAGCCTCATAATTACTTTTCATATGGCTGTATCCATAATTATTTATTTTGGGCTTCGAGCAGGATTTTCCCTTTTCAAACTGCACCCACTTGAACTTGGCAGCTGCCTTAACTCATGCCATAGGAATGAGCTGAGATTTCCAGGGAAAGGGAATGCAAACCTTCCTGTGAAATGTTTCTTGCCTGGGTCTATCAGCTACAGCCACCCTGGAACTCTAAATCTGGACAGGGACAAGGCTCTTTTCCAGATGCAAAGTCTGGGATGCGCTGCCAGACATCAGACACTGGATCTGTCCCACACCTCCCTGTGCCTGTAAAATCCCTCACGCCCTTTTACCCTCAGCCAGGCCCTCAGGAAGAGATTTCAGATGTTGTGGAAACTAAAGGAGTGAGCTGCTCTCAAATGACAGGGACAAGAGTTCCTTCCCCTCAGTCCCCTCTTGTTTTTATGGGACAAAGCCTGGTGCTCTCATCACTTCTTGGTGGTGACAGCTCCTGCCCTGCCTTAGGCTGAGCTGAGTGTCCAAGCCACCCTCAAGATGTGGCCCCAACCCTAAAGGGGACATTGTTTGTGTTGCTGTGACCTCCTCGATCTCTTTATCTCAGCAGTGCAAATTTTAGGAGACAAAACCAAGGATCTGTGCAAATATCTGGTGAGAAACAAGGGATTTATAAGCAGGTGACAGACAAGAATTCCTGTTCCCTGATGTCCCTGCGTTGTCAGCTCTGGGATGGAGATGCTGTGCTGGACCACACCTGAGCCTTGCAAACCAAAGCAGCAACTGGAAAAGGGACACAAACCTGCCCTGAGTGCCCTGGGAAATCCCCAGGGTCCTGTCCCCACACCCTGCAGGTTAATCCTGCAGGAAGGGAGCTGCTGGAATGCCCAGGGATGCTCACAGCCCTGCCCAGGAGTGCTGCACCCACAGAGCTCACACATCCCTCCAGCTGCCCTGGGTTACATCCCAAATGGAACTGGGGTCACTCAGGAATTCATCAGAGACAGGGACAGCAGGGAGAACGGGGAGCTCAGGAGGTTAAAAACTGGGATCAAAGGCCCAGGGGTTTTTTTTTGCCTGCTGGGAAGCAGATGGAGCCAAGGAAATGGGACAAGGCCAGCCCAGCCCAGCACAGCAGCTCCCTGCTCTCCCTGCACATGGGCCCTGAGCTGCCCCTGCCCAGGACTGGTTGATTTGAAGGATGAAGTCGATTTTTTTGCTTCTGTGTTTGTAAAATCAAAAAAAAAAACCTGGGCAATTCCATGAAATTCACTCCTGCTGCTCCCCACCTGGGCAGCAGAGCTGCCAGGCACAGGGATGAGCTTTCAAGAGCCTTCAGCCCCTGACTCCGAGGGACCTGGCAGAGGAGGGAGAAGAGCTCAGAGCGATTTTCAGGAGAATGGGAATCTCAGGAGAGAAACCAAGTGGGCTGCCAGAAACCCCACGGATGAAACCGCAGCGGCCTGGAGGGAGGAATTCATCCCCAGGAGAGCTCAGTGGCATTTCTGCCTTTTCCTCCCCTAAAATCCCAACCCAGATCCACATTTACACCCAGCCCTGCATTTGGGCAACGCAGCATCTCCCTCCTTGCTCCACCTGCTGATCCAGGGCACCTTTCCCTGCTTCCCACTTCCACCAGAGGGTTCCACAAGTGATTCTGGAACCCAACAGCTTTGACCTTTGAAGTGGGGGATCAATGGCTGGGCAGGGCTCGATTCCCTGTGGGAATATTTACGGGCACAGCAGGAAGGTTGCACGGATTTCTTTCATTCTGGGGAGAAGGCAGCCAGCCAGCACCGTGTTGTGCTCACCTCAAACATTCAAATCTTCATTTTTATCTCGGTTTACCCGGCCTGGCCTTCTGCCCTGCCCTGGGGAGCAGCTCAACTGCAGGAGGGAAGCCAAGAGATGTTTTTTTGGGGGGGGAAATATTCCTAGAACTGGAAATGTCAGTGGAGAAAACTTCTCTCAGGGGTTTCTTGTGGTCCCTGTGGACTCAGAGCTGGATACAGAAGACTCTGGGAGAAAACCACAGGCACAGAAGTTGGTTCCTGGAGAATTTCTCTTCTGCAGCAGCATCTCTGAGGATGCAAGAAAAAAGTCGTCAGACAGGCACAAGGATGAATTTTTTAAGGCAAAAAGCTGAGCCTTTGATACTTTCTGGTGAACTGGGGGAGAACATTCCTGTTTTCTGGGAATGGGGAGGAATTCTGGAGGATTCAAGGTTCTAAAAACGCTGAGTCTGTGCCTCCATGGAAAAGGTGAAAAGTGGGAGTAGGAGAGGGAGGAACTGCAGGTTCTCTGGTCGGACTTGGAGCCATTTTTTATCCCAAATATTCTGCCAGGAGCCGGTGGAAGGGGTGAATTTGAGCTTGCCAGGGCTAATTTTAGCACGAGACAGCCTTACACCATTTCCCTCCGGGCTGGCAACATCCAAAAAAAATTAAAATAAAATCAACCCCAGATTAAAATCACCCAATTACCACCGTGCAGCAAATAAAAACCCTCGCCAGAGATGTAATCTATTGTGCTATTAAATCCCGGTACCACACAAAGCCCCGTTCCCAGATACCATCTCCGAGGTGGATGCTGCACACAATAGTCCATCCAAAAGCAATTATTAGAATTGTTTAAGGAGTTAAACAGGGTTTGTTTTAGGAGTTAAACAGGGTTTGTATAAGGAGTTAAATTTGGTTTGTATAAGGAGTTAAACAGGGTTTGTATAAGGAGTTAAACTTGGTTTGTTCAAGGAGTTAAACTGGGTTTTTTTAAGAAGTTAAACTGGATTTGTTCAAGAAATTAAACAGGGTTTTTTAAGGAGTTAAACTGGCGTTTTTTAAGGAGTTAAACTGGGTTTGTATAAGGAGTTAAACTGGGTTTGTATAAGGAGTTAAACTGGGTTTGTTCAAGAAATTAAACAGGGGGTTTTTTAGGAGTTAAACTGGGTTTGTTCAAGAAATTAAACAGGGCTTTTTAAGGAGTTAAACTGGATTTGTTCAAGGAGTTAAACTGGGTTTGTTTTAAGGAGTTAAACGGGGTTTGTTCAAGGAGTTAAACTGGGTTTGTTTTAAGGAGTTAAACGGGGTTTGTTCAAGGAGTTAAACTGGGTTTGTTTTAAGGAGTTAAACGGGGTTTGTTCAAGGAGTTAAACTGGGTTTGTTTTAAGGAGTTAAACGGGGTTTGTTCAAGGAGTTAAACTGGGTTTGTTTTAAGGAGTTAAACTGGGTTTCTCTGACATTCCAGAGTGCCTGAGGTGGGGAAAGAGCCCGGGCGGTGCCTTTCGCTTCCAGGGGCTGCTCAGCCTCCACCTCCAGGTCACGAATGAGAAAATGAGGATGGAATATAAAAGGTGGGATGTGCGATAGGAGCTGGGAATGAGCTGCGGAGTTCCCCAGGAGCAAGGGAATGACTCAAACAGGGTTCACACCATGGCCAGGCTGAGTGGTGGGAGGGTGGAGAGGGAATTCTCTTTGTTGGACACCTCACCCAGACATCTTCGTGCTTCCCATCCTTCTTGCGACCAGACGCGACCCCAATTAAGCAAATTAGGTGATGGTAACCTAATTTAACCTAATTTAATGGTAACCAATGAAACAAGAGTCTTTGCAGGGTCTGGGGGTGGCTGTGTCCAGGGTTCTCCGTGTGATGGTTTTTTGCAAACCCAGTCACTTCTATAGGATCCTCCCATCCCCCAAATCTTGCAGAACTCAGCCAGTGACTTTCTTTTAGGGCACCGAGTCATTTCCATGCCCAGAGCAAAATCTCCGTGGCAATTCCCACTGGAATTGTCCAGTGCCTGTGTGAAATGGGAAGATCGATGGTAAAGCCAGGCTGAGGCTTCACAAAGAACTCCAACAATTAACCTCAGCCACTTTTAAATCGTTATTTTCTTTTTCCAACACGGTATTTAGGGAAAGGATGGGACCCTTTATGTTGTAGGCACAGAGAAAACCAAACTTTTTAGGACTGACTCATGAAGTTGCTCCAAAAAAACTGGCAGACAGCAGTGGATGTCCTCTTAACATGCCTGGAGGAATAAGGAATTGTTGACTGTGCTTCATTGAGGGAAAACAGAAAATCGTGGGCACAATGACTGCGAAGGTCCATGGGATCCAGGAGGAAAAGGTGATTAAACCAAATCAAACCCTGCTGGGTTTTCCCCAAAGGAAGAACATCCCTGCAGCACCCACCACAGCCATCCCACCCTGCAGCAATTCCTCCTCAATCCATCCCCTTGGAGCTGAGGAAAAGCTCAGCAGCCACTCAGCTATTTCAGGTTTGATACGAGGCAGATTTGATAAGAAAGCTCTCAGGAAAAACCAAATTTCCTCTTGGACTCGGCAGAACTGGGCACATATTCCGGCACACGGAGTTCCTTTTCCTACAGGCTCATGAAGCAGCCTTCTAAAATTAGGAGTGAGGTGGAGATCTGCCCTCCCTGCACACAGGGACCTGTGTCCTCAGCTCCAGGACTCACTTTGGGGGCACAGCAGACCCTCCTGGGTGGAAAGGTGGAGAGGGCAGAGCTCCCTGTGCTGTTTCCATGGAATATCTCCTGTATCCGTGGCCATTTACACCACTGGAGGTGCCACACTATTTGCCTGCTGCTTAATGACACTGAGAATTGTCTGAGCAGCTCAGGACCCCGGCAAAAAGGCAGGGAAAAGGTTTTAAATCAGAAGACAACTTCAATCCAGCCAAAATTCGGTGCATTTTATCTTGGAATCAGCCTTGGCCTCACACCACGAGTGTGCAACTCCAGCCTTGGCTCCTGGGAATTTATGGCCACATTTAGGTGACCTCATGTGGCCCCACTGCACCTGGCTGGTGTCCCCTGTGACCTGCTGGTGGGTGTGATGGAGCAGAAGCCACTCAGAAAACCCTCCACGTGTGGCAAACTCCCCTTCTGCAGCCTCCCAACCTGCAGGAAACCAGATCTGGGGACAGGACAGGGGAGCTCTGCTGGCACCACGGGCTCAGGGGGCAGTGGCAGGGACAAGCCCAGAGGGAGGTGTGGGCTGGAGGCAGCGTGCTTGTGAAAACCATGTTCAATTACGGGAAAAACAGCGAGGAGAAGGAAAAAAGTGGCGATAAGCATCTTTTATCTGCGGCTGTCGCTCCGCTGCTCTCTCCTGCTTCTTCCTCTGCTGCCCTCGTGTTGTGTCACTCCGTAACCTGCATTCACCATCAGGGTTGATTTACGGAGCAGCAGCTCAGACTTTGGCCCAGGGACAATGAATCCCCGGTGCTCAGCTGTTCCAGCCCTGTCATGTTCCACACAAAGTGCCTCACTCCTCACCGGGGTCACCGCTCGTGTCCAGTGGTTTCCTTTTCCCTTGGTCCGCTCTAAAACATGAGAATTGCTTCCCTGCAAGTGCTGGGACTGCAGGGGTTAAAATCTGGCATCTCCCACACCCGGATACCCTGGAGAGGCACGGGGAGGATCAGAGCACCCCCAGCCCTGAGCTCCTGCTTTGCTCAGTTTCCCTTTCCTCGTGTGGGATGAGGTGGGGACAGTGGCACCTGTGGGAGCTTTAGGGAAGCTCTGGGGTCAGGCAGGAGCTGTCCCAGGCACTTCACACCATCCTGCAGCGCCCAGAGGGCAGCAGAACCCCCCATTGCCCCCTCCCCTGCAGGGCACAGGGTGGGCACCATCCCTGGGGACAGAGGTGGCAGCATCTCCCCCTTCCAACGAGGCAGGAGTGTGTCTGTCCCTTCTGCTGTCCCTTCTGCTGTCCCTCCTGACACAGGTGAGTGCAAAGGGAACCCTGGGCTTCCCTCCTGCTCCTGGAGCAAGGAGACAGCCCAGGGCTCCCTCCTGGCCATGCAGGGAGCTCCAGAGAGAAACGAGCAAACAAAACCCCCACTTTATCACTCAAACCCTATTTCTGATTGCATCGTTCTCCCAACAAGGATAAAGGACAGATTAAAGGGGAGCAGAGAGTCAGGGCTGGCTCCCTCTCATGGCTTGGAGGGCAAGAGAGGAAAAGAAATGAGGGGCCAGGAGGCTGCACTCTGCTCCCCCAAAAAAACCTGCCCAGAGCACCCTGACCCTGCCAGGCTGCTCTGAAGCAGAAGCTTGAAGGAGCCTAAAGAATCATGGAATGGGTTGGGTTGGAAAGGACCTTAAAGATCATTGAATTCCAATCCCTTTCCCATGGGCAGGGACATGTTCCACTAGCCCAGGTGGCTCCAAGCCCAGTCCAACCTGGCCTTGGACCCTTCCAGGGATCCAGGGGCAGCCACAGCTTCTCTGGGCAACCTCCCCACCCTCACAGGGAAGAATTCCTTCCCAATATCCCATCTAACTCTGCTCTCTGTCAGGTGGAAGCCATGCCCTGCATCCCACCTCTCCAGACTCTTGTAAATAGTCCCTCTCCATTTCCCTGTCGGTTCCCTCAGGTCCTGGAAGGCTGCAATTACATCCCCAGAGGACGGCGGAGGTGACCCACACAAAGTGTCCCTGTCCCTCCTGACAGCCACACCCGGCACATCCAGAGGAATGCAGCAGCAGAAACAGGGGAAACAGAGGGAATCCCAGCCTCCAGGTTGTCCCCAAGGGTGCCCGGTGTGGCTCGGGATGGGCAGCAGGGGCTGGTGCGAGCCGGCAGCCGGAGGAGGAGCGATCCCTCCCCGCTCTCTGCATCCCGCTGCTGCCTCCTCACACCCTCCCCGCGGAGACACCGCTTCCCTGCAAGCAATTTCACAAATTCCTCTGCCGCCAAACACTGCTTTTGTCGAGGATTGTCACTTCCGAGCGCTTGCCAAGAGCCCGATCTGGCCAGGCCACTTCATTCCAGCATCCAGCACGGCCAGCATCCAGCTCCTCACGGTCCTCAGGAAAGTCTTCCATGCCCCAAAAGCCTGGCTGTTTATTCCAATTAATGTCAGTTGGGCTGATAAAAGTGATTATTTCTCTCTCCCAGCCCTGCTTTCTCATTGATCCCACAGGCTGCTCTTCAAATGTCACTCAGTGAGGAGGGAGCACACATCCAATTATGAAAAGGGAAAAGATCAGCGTGATGACAAAGCACCAGTGGGGCATGAAACAAATGAGATGTGTCTGGTTTTGACAACTTCCAAGCCCGACAAACCCAGAAGGAGGTATTTTGGGGTTTCCCTACCCCAAAAAAAAATTCAAACTGAACTGTGTTCATAACATCTCTGAGGTTTGGTGTTGTATTTGTTCAAATAAGAAGCCCTGAACCTGCTGGAAATCCAATGGTTACTGAAAAGCACAGGTAAAGTCATGCAAACCTCAAGAGCAAGTCAGACTTGGGGTAATGGAATTTATTTCTGTGTGAGGCAAATTCCTGCCTTTCTTTTGAACCTGTGGTCACTTTTCCCACTTGGTGAGGGGCTGTGTAGCCAAAGGCAAAAATCAGCTCAAGCCATGGGCCCACCCTGCCACAGCTAAAAAGTGAACAAAGATTCCCAAAGAGGAAATCGAAGGAGAAAATCAAGGAACGAAAATCAGCCCTGCTCTGCTTCCTCCAGCACAGCCTCTTAACCAAAGCCCAGGCCGAGGTTTCCTTGAACAGAGCACAACAAAGATAAAATATCGAGCTCTAAATGGGGCTGGCTGATCCCTGCACGCTGGGCCACGGATTTACAGAGCCCTGGGGCAGCCCTGGAGAGGGATTGCCAGAGACAGGGATTCCTGGATAAAACACTTGTTGTAGAGCAGAGAACTCAGCTCTGACTGTCCCTGAGCTGGGGTTTCCCACCACGTCCTCAAATCTGCTTCTCCTCCTGCCAGGGCCCAGTGCTTCCTGCAAGGCTGAGCTCCTGTAGGATGAACATCTGTATGTTTATTAGGATTGGGGACTTAATTCTTTTGGAATGCCTGGATTTGGTGTCAGAATATTCAGAAACAGCCCAGCAAATTCACCTGGTCACTACCTGACACCTCAGGTGCTTCCTAGAGCTGTCACATCAGCTTTTACAGAAAAAGGGGGAACAGGGAGCTGAGGATGAGGTGCAGTTCCCACAATTTCTGCTTCTCCTTCTGGTTCTGCTCCATGATCCCACTGCTGCATCTCTTCCATGCCCCTGCTTTTCCAGCAGCTTTTGGCCATGTTTTCCCTGCACGGTGAGTGCTGCTGGCCCGGGGGCAGAGGGTGGGAATGGATATTGCACCCAGCCAGGGTTCTCTGAGCCCCTGAGAGCCACAGCCCTGCCAGGGTGAGGTCTGTGAAAGCCTCGGTGCCACAAACTGAACCCAGCAGGTCCCAGCTGTACCTGAGTGTGTGTGCAGGGAGCGATGGCCCCGTTTATCTTATTTATCTTCCAGGCAGGGGAAGCCCCAGCTAATTAGCTCAGGTCATTAGCTCCTCCCAGCACCCCTGCTTTCCCAGATGTCTGCAGAGGAAGGGGGTGACTTCCAGATCTTCTCTTCCTTGTCTCTTCATTTTTAAACCTCTGAAGTGTGTGGATGGAGTGGGGAAGCCGCTAGTTGAGGGAGGTCCCTGCCGAGACAGACACCTCACACCACTGAAACTGCCTTTCATGTCATTTCCTGATTCCAGTACCTCATCTGCCCCTCTGCTTTACACCACAAAACTTCCTCCCTTCTCTATAAATATCCCCAGCACAACCAGGGCATGACACGAACACCCAGCAGGCTGTGGTGTGGGGACAGCGAGGCAAAGACAGCAAAAATCCTGCCAGGTGGCCCTTGGCACCTGGCCCTTGGCACCGCAGTACTGCAGGAGAAATGAGGCAGAATCATGCAAACCCATCAGACCCCAAGAGCTGATGAGTTTCAGATAAGATTCAACATTGATAAGTGTTTAATTGCTGGCAAAGGCAGAGCCTGGCACTGCCTGTGCCATGGGAGGGCCACGGAGCTGCCTCCAACCAGGGACCGACCTGCAGCTGCTGCTGGTGACACTGGGGTAATCCAGGCAAAAATAACTCTTTATTTTCTCCCTTTCTGTGGCCACGGGGAAGCTTTAGAACCACAGCTTTCAGCTCTCCCCCCTGAGAGCTGCCGGGGCCAGCAGAGTGAGATGTGTCTCTGGGAGAGCAGTGCTGGTTCAGAGGGACGGCAGAAATGAAACTCCCGAGGCAGCGTTATCTCCTGTCAGGCTAAAAGGAAGTTTTCGGGATTCCTTCGCCCTTATTTAGCAAATTTGTTTGTTTTGGAGGGAAATATTTGTGATAGCGCCTGGCTCTGACCACAGGCCTGGCTGTGGCATGGCCGGCCACAGTGTCCAGTGGTCACTCCCTGCCTGGTCAGTGCTCCCAGGAGTGAGGGGGTCTCTATCCTTGACCAGCTCTGGGATTTCTGTGGCTGGCACCCTGGGATGCACCCCACAACTGGGGTGCAGCAGCAGCACCAAGCTGGGGACTGACAGGGATGGGGACCTAAGTGCCATCCTGTCACGAGGTGTCACCAACGAGGATGGGCTGCCAGGGGGTCTCCAGTGCCAGCAGCTCCAGAGTCCTCAGGATTTTCCTGGTGCCGCGTGTCCTGGTGACAGCCAGGGAGCACACAGGGGGCGTGGGCGGGGTGGGGACACTCCGGGCAGGGAGCGTGGTGGCATTTGTGACACCAGGGAGTGCACGTGTGGCACTGCAGGCAGCGGGCACGGGGACACGGCAGTGCGTGGGAAGCACAGGGTCACCCCNGTGCGGGGGGAACGGGGCGCGGTGCCGGCAGCCATTGGCTGCGGCGGGCTGATGTCACGGGCTGCTGTCACTTAAAAGCTCCGCGGCGCCTAACGGGCTGGGACACGGGCTGGGACACGGCCGGGACGGGGCTGGGACACGGCCGGGACACGGCCGGACAAGGGCTGGGACAGGGCTGAGACACGGCCGGGACACAGCCGGGACACAACAGGGACACGGCCGGGAGCGCAGCGGTGCCAGGTGCCCCAGCGGAGCGGCCCCGCACCTGTCCCGCACCTGCCCCGTATGCGCAGCCCCCGGAGCGGAGCCGCGGCTGCCGAGCCCTGAGCACAGCCGAGCCTCCCCCCGCCGCCCCCGGGGCTGTCGCCGGGCCATGGCCGCGGCGGGGACAGAGCTGCCCGGTGGCAACGCCAGCGCCAACCAGAGCGCCGCCGACCCCACGGTGTCGCGGGACGTGTGGGTGGTGGGCATGGGCATCCTCATGTCGGTGATCGTGCTGGCCATCGTCTTCGGCAACGTGCTGGTGATCACGGCCATCGCCCGCTTCCAGCGCCTGCAGACTGTCACCAACTACTTCATCACCTCGCTGGCCTGCGCCGACCTGGTCATGGGGCTGGCCGTGGTGCCCTTCGGGGCCTGCCACATCATCATGGAGATGTGGAAGTTTGGGAACTTCTGGTGCGAGTTTTGGACCTCTCTGGACGTGCTGTGCGTCACGGCCAGCATCGAGACCTTGTGCGTCATCGCTGTGGACCGGTACTTCGCCATCACCTCCCCGTTCAAGTACCAGAGCCTGCTGACCAAGGGCAAGGCTCGTGTGGTCATCCTGGTGGTGTGGGTGGTCTCGGCCCTGACCTCCTTCCTGCCCATCCAGATGCACTGGTACCGGGCAGACCACGAGGAGGCCATCCGGTGCTACGAGAACGAGATGTGCTGTGACTTTTTCACCAACCAAGCCTACGCCATCGCCTCCTCCATCATCTCCTTCTACCTGCCCCTCGTCGTCATGGTCTTCGTGTACGCCAGGGTCTTCCAGGTGGCCAAGAAGCAGCTGCAGAAGATAGACAGGAGCGAGGGGAGGTTTCACACCCAGAACAAGGAGCAGGAGCAGAAAGGGGGAGCCGGGCACCGGCGCTCCTCCAAGTTCTTCTTGAAGGAGCACAAGGCCCTCAAAACCCTGGGCATCATCATGGGCACCTTCACGCTGTGCTGGCTGCCCTTCTTCATCGTCAACATCGTGCACGTCATCCAGGACAACATCATTCCCAAGTACGTGTACATCCTCCTGAACTGGCTGGGCTACGTCAACTCTGCCTTCAACCCCCTGATCTACTGCCGGAGCCCCGACTTCAGGTACGCCTTCCAGGAGCTGCTGTGCCTGCGCAGGTCCGCCCTGAAGATGTACGCGAACGGCTACTCCAACAGCAACGGCAGGAGCGACTACAACGAGGAGGACAACGGCTACCCCCTGGCCTCGGATAAAACCTGCGACTTGCTCCGCGAGGAGGGCTCCTTCCCTCGCCCCGAGGACTTTTTGCACGGCAAAGGTACTGTGCCCGGCGGGGAGGGTGCTGGGGGCTCTGGTGCGGCACATGGGGGTTGTACAGAGGAGCCTTTCCGAGGAAAATCAAGCTCCTTTAATAACAACAGTGGTTCTTTTCTAGAGAGCGCCTGAAACCTAATGGCTACAGGAAACCCCAAACTCTCTGCAAAGCGGGGCTGGCCCCGGGCAGGGCAGAGGGGCTGCCGGCAGACCCCTGCTTTGGGGCGCGACCCGGGGGTCCCTCAGCGGGGTGGGGGATGCGAGGCTGTGCAGAATGCTCGTTCCTGGAGGGATTTCCTGGCCGTGGCCGGGACTGAACTACCTCATGACCTTGCTGGGAGCTGGGAGCGGGGCTGGACCCCCCCTGCACCGGTGGCAGCCCCGCGGGACTGCTGCCGGTCCCTTTCTCACAACCCAGCTGGCAGCCCTGGGGGTGGCAGGACACCCTGGGTAGGGGTGGCAGGACACCCGGAGCGGGGGTGGCAGGGTTGTCCAGCCCAGGGAGATGGCCCTGTGCGACAAAACGGCGGGGAAGGGATGCAGGGAGCGGGGCAGGCTCGGGGCTGCTGCCGGCACTGGGAGAGTTTGATCGCCGCCCAGGAACTGCGAACGCTTCGTGGGGTTTTGTTTTGCCAAGCGCTACGGGGCTTTCTGCAGAAAAAAAAAAAAATAATAGAAATAAACGGCGCGTTCGCCTAGAATGTGAGCGGGTGACTGTGGGACTCAGGAATGTGGCGCTGGGAAGTCGGGTGACACGCGGCGACAATCACAGCCCGGCGCTTTGCGGCCAACCAAAAGCTTGTGAAGCTCCCGGTTTGTTTAACTCCAAGGCTCGGATGACAGCGAGCCCGGGGAGGCGGGAGGGGAGGAGGTTTGGATTTTCCATGGCATCTTGGAAGCGCAGCTCCGACCGCGGGACGGCTGCGGGTCCCTTGGGGTGGGTGCGGAGGGGGTTTTGCCCCGAGTGCCAGGCTCTGCCAGGTGTCCCCGGGCAGGACAGGGCTGGCTCTCCGGGGACAGGACAGTCCCTGGCTGGAGGGGAGCGGCGATTTAGGCTGGGGGCCGGTGAGACACGCTGGATCCGCGGCCGGGAGGATGTGCAAGTGCGGGGTTCTTTCAGGAATACTCGGGAAAGGTGCAGGAAAAGCTGCTCCCGAGACCTGCGGGCGCTCCAGGGGCCGCGGTGTCCCGAGGGATGCTCGGGCATTTCCACGGGCTCGCCCCGCACCACGGGGATGTTGGTGGCGTTGTCACCGGGACCGTGCCGTGGTCGCTTTGGGGGTGTGGGGGTCGCTGGGTGCCCGGCAGAGCTCGGTGGGTGGTGGGTGACCAGCCCGGAGCTGAGTCCCGATGCAGGAGGAGGCAGAGGGGCTTTGGGGCAGCGCCGTGCCCCGTCTCGGGGGGGCCGGAGCTGGGGTGGGAGTGGAGCGGGGTTTCGGGTTACCGACACCTCCCGGCAGTCCCCGTGTGGCCTCGGTTCTCCCGGCTGCTCTCAGGACCTGCCCCGAGCTCCGGTGCCGACAGGGCTGGAGGGGAATCGCCCCGGATGGGCAGGGAGCAGGGAGGGTGTCACTGCTGCTGCTCTCTGCTGCTGCGAGGTGTAGGGACAAACTCTTCACACCCCTCAGGGTAAAACCCAAGGCTCTGGGAACTCCTGCTGCTCCTTTTTTTTCTTTCCCAAAGTGGCCCTGATCCTGCTTGTGAAGGGCGCTGGGAAGGAGGAGCAGCTGTAGGAGCCCTCTCCTGCTCTAACCCTGTGACTGACCCGGCTCCTCTTGTCACCTTTGCAGGCAGGGAATGTGGCTGAGAGCCCTCCTCTCATCCTCTGTCTGCCTGTGCCCTCACCAGCAGTGCCCCAAGTCCTCGGAGTGTGAGGCAAAGGAGGAGTGTGGTGACACGGTGACACTTTGTGGCGTGAGAGGCCGCAGGGCAGCCCCTCTGATAAACATTAACAGGCTGCAGAGCAGGGGACAGCCAGGGCACGAGCGGGGCTGGCACTCAGCTGCTGTTTGCTTCGTGTTGCACAAGCACTGAGAGGCTGTGGGGTGGTGTGGAGTTGGTGTAGGAACATACTCGGTGTAGGAACACACTCAGTGTAGGTGCACACTCAGTGTAGGTACTCACTCGGTGTAGGTGCACACTCGGTGTAGGTGCACACTCAGTGTAGGTGCACACTCAGTGTAGGAACACACTCGGTGTAGGAGCACAATCAGTGTAGGAGCACAATCATTGTAGGTACTCACTCGGTGTAGGTGCACACTCGGTGTAGGTGCACACTCAGTGTAGGTGCACACTCAGTGTAGGAGCACACTCGGTGTAGGTACTCAGTGTAGGAGCACACTCAGTGTAGGAGCACACTCGGTGTAGGTACTCAGTGTAGGAGCACACTCAGTGTAGGAGCACACTCGGTGTAGGTACTCAGTGTAGGAGCACACTCAGGGTAGGAGCACAATCAGTGTAGGAGCACACTCAGTGTAGGTGCACAATCAGTGTAGGAGCAGAATCATTGTAGGTACTCACTCGGTGTAGGTGCACACTCAGTGTAAGTACACACTCAGTGTAGTTACTCACTCTGAGGCTGCAGATGCGATTTAGCTCAGTGCAGGCTGTGATTATTAAATAGCATTCCGGGGAAATGAGAATTAACCTTTGATTGCACAGATCAATATCCCCTGCCTTGTTTTATCTCCTGTATTTTGGCTCTTGCCAGTCACTTCTCTTCTGCAATGCCCGGGGCGCTGTGGGTTTGAGGGTAGCAAGGGCACAGAGGGACGAGGTGTCCCACAGTGATGGGGTCAGGCTCAAATTCTCACCAGTTTGAGGCAGGACCCTCTGGCACTGAGAATTCTCATGTCCACATCTCTGTTGTGGTTTGTATTTTCACTGTGATTAATTATTTGCATTTCGGTAGCGCTGCTTGCGGAGCAGGACTTTGTTGTCCAAATAATTGCTCTGTTTTTTTGGCTGCCTCTTCTTACTTCAAATATTGTGGCTGTGGGCAGCCAAAGCTGAGAGATGAGCAAGTGATTATTTGCAGAAGCGCTCCAGCATCCAGAGCACGTGGATGTGGAAGGGAACGAGGAATTTTGGGCTGTTTGCACTGGACAAATGACCTCAGTACTGCAAAGCTCAGCTGCAGCGTCAGGAAACCTCAAGCTTGCAGTGGAGTCTGGGTGTTGAAGAACCGATTTGTTTCCTCGAAGGCAATATTAAATATAAACTGTGCAGTTCTGGGGGCAGCTGGAATCAACAGAGAGAAATATTGGAGGAAAAAATATTCTGGCACCACCAAAGCCAAATCTTTCCATGGTTGGAAAGAAAAAGCTTTGCCCTGTTAAAATATTTTATATTAAAAATATAGTTTGACAGACACATTAAAAAATGGAGCACTGAAGTCAGGAGTCGCTGTTTAAATTGGATTTTAGGATTTCACACTGGCAGAGAGTTGGCTCAGCTGAAACACATCTGATAAAACACACGGTGGTGATTTCATTCGAGGGAAATCAGTGACAAATATTAAATTCTTCCTGCAAAAAGAGCAGGCTAAAGCAAATGCTGTGCTGCTGGCTGGTACCTCGTGCCACTGCCACCGAGGTGGGGACACAGAGGGGACACAACCCCCAGGTGCTGGTGTGCAGCCACCTGGGGCCTGGCCACTGCTTTTATCCACTTTGGCCAAACAAATTGTTTTTGTTTTTCAAGTCTCGGTGGAGTGAACGTCACAAACACGGCTTTGGTGTTGTTACAAAACGCTGCCCTCGCTGTGGGTCATGCTTGGCATCGGGGCACCTGCAGTTTCCACATCAGGGGTGTCTTGGCTTCATCCCTCAGAGCAGAAAGCTGCTGGGTTATGCCAATCCTTTGCCTCTCAGGAGAATTCCTGGACAGCTTTGGGCAGGCAGGGCTGGAAATGCTGCTTGCTGTGGCACTAGGGAGATGTGGAAGTGAACAGGGAGATGTGGAAGTGAACAGGGAGGAGGGAAAAGGGTCTGGGTGCAGATCCCCACTGGGAAGTGTGGCTTGAGCAGCTTTTGAGGACTGGCTGTTCCCAAAGTGCTTCACATCCCAAACTGTTCAGCAATTCCTGAAGTCCAGCATTGCCCAAAGTGCCTCACATCCCAAATTATTCAGCAATTCCTGCAGTCCAACATTGCCCAAAGTGCCTCACATCCCAAATTATTCAGCAATTCCTGAAGTCCAGCGTTGCCCAAAGTGCCTCACATCCCAAATTGTTCAGCAATTCCTGAAGTCCAGCGTTGCCCAAAGTGCCTCACATCCCAAATTGTTCAGCAATCCCTGAAGCCCGTGGGTGCATCTCGCACTGTCCTGGGGTGCCAGGGCTGTGCCTACCCCAGGAACTGGGGTTCAGGTGGAGGTGAGGCCCCAGCACAGCAGAGAGAGGGAGGGCAGAGATTTCAGTTACTAAATGTCCCCAAATGTTTGAAAATCAGCCAGGGATTAGGAGTGTGGAAAGGAGAGCCCGCAGAGGGAGTGGATTGTGTGAGCAGCGTGCTGCTCCTCAGCTCTGCCCCCTCACAGCTGCTGGGCTTTGCAGAGCTTATTTCAGGGTTTATTTACTATAAGGGCCATGTTTGTGCCACCCCAGGAGGGCACTGCCAGGTTGGCTGGCAGTGAACAGCAGCCTGGACTTTATCTCCAGCATCTCCTGCCCTTCTGGGATAGAATCACAGACTCATTTAGGCTGGAAAAGGCCTTGAAGGTCGAGTCCAGCATGAACCCAGCATTCCCATTGATCCAGATCCCTCTGCAGAGCTGTCCTGCCCTCCAGCAGATTGACATTCCCTCCAATTTAGTGTCATCTATGAGCTTAATGAGGACATACTCCATCCCCTTGTCCAAATAATTGATAAAGATATTAAACAGGACTGGCCCCAAAGCTGAGCCCTGGGGACACCACTGGTGACCAGCTGGATTTATTCCATTCCCCACTCTCTGGGCTTTTAACCCAGTCAGGTTTACCCCAGTGAAGAATGAACCCATCCAAGTTAAAGGATTTCCGTTTATTCAGGAGAATACAGTGAGAAATGGTGTCAAAGCTTAATTAAAGTCCAGGGAGGTGTCATCCACAGCCTTTTCCTCACCCATGGAGTGGTCATCTCCTGTCACAGGAGATCAGGTCCCTGTTTTCCAGCCCAGGGGGTACCTGGAGGACACCTGGTCTTGTTACTAAAGAGCAGGAAGGCATTGAGTACCTCAGCCTCTCCCTCATCCTTTGTGTTTCCCCACTAAAGGATTCTCCTTAGCCCTCCTTCTCTCGCTGATGTATTTATAGGAACATTTTTAATTGTCTTTTCTGGCAGCAGCCAGGTTAAATTCTAGTTGGGCTTTGGTGCCTCTGACTTTCTCCCTGCATCACCTCCCTGCATCCTTGTCGTCCTGAGTGTCCTGCCCCTTTCCCAAAGGTCCTAGACTCTCCCTTTTTCCCCGAATTCCAGACAAAACTCTCCATCCTGCCAGCCTTGTTTTCTCCCCTGCTGGCTCATCCAGCACATGGGCACAGCCTGCTCCTGCACCTTTAATTCCAGCTCCTGCTGCCAGAAGTCTCAACCCCCCCAGACTGAGGGAAGGGCTCTGTCCCTCCCTTTGCCAGCCCTCTGCCTCCTGGTGTTTATTTTCCCTGGGAGATGAACCCATTTCCCAAGGAGATGGGTTTATGAGCACGTTCATTCCTCTGGCAGGAGGGAGCATGGTCTGCCCTGCCTCTTCCCTTCTCTGCTCTCTGTCAAAGTGCCACCCTAAAAGCAGCAGGGACACTGAGGTTTCCTGAGCAGGCAGTGCCTTGTGGTGTCCCTGGGGACGGAAAGGGGACCTGGAGAAGGTGATGCCTTAGGTTTTAACTTTTATATTTTCAAATTCTGTACTGCTTAGAGTGTAACTCTGAAGTTCCTTGTAGCCTGTAATTCCTGCTCTCTCGTACTGGGCAGACAGAACAAAGCCTCTCCAGGCTTTGCCTTCAGGGACAGCCAGGCTGTTCTAGGCCCAAAATGTGTAAGGGAGGGGCAAGCTGAGGGGAATTACATCATTAAACTGGGGCTTTAACTGGACAATTAACCCTGATATGCAAATGATCCAAACCTATAAAAGTGTGAAGAACTCGTGACCTGTCGTCCATCTTGGGGTCCATTTTTTGGAAGCAGCCTCTGGCTCCCCCAGGGTGTACCTTGAAGGCCCTTCAAATAAATACCTGTCTTTATTCCCTTACTCTTGTCTAGTCTCTGTTTCTAGGTGGCTGGAGGAGGCATCAAAAGTGCTGCTGCTCTTGTCACAGCATTCCCCCGTGTTCCTGTCCCCTGCTGCCTGTGCAGAGGCTCCCAGTGCTGGGGCAGCCCCTTGGTGACCCCATTGTTTGGTAACTGCTCAGGTCGGCGATGGGAGCAGGACCCAGAGTGGTTCTGCAGGTTCAGGGGAGCCCAGGCTCTTGTGAAAAGCTGTCCTGGCCTGGCTGTTGTTCTCAGCAGACAGGCAGTGCCACTCCAGGCTCCCTGAGAGCGGTGTTTCACAAGATGAGGGTTCCTGTCATCGCTGTTTTCATGCTTTGCTTGGTTTCTCAGCTCCACAGCCACCTCGGCATCTCCTCCCTGTGCAAAAACCTCTTCCAGCGTGAAAGCTTGGCTCTCTCTGAGACTTCAACCCAGCATTTCCCCCCCCCTTGTTATACTTTTATTGGAGCTCTTCTGAAAGCAAACATGAGCACTAATCTGTCTTGCTGGGAGAGCATTTTGCAATGAACCCACAGCCTGGGCTGTGAGGATGCTGGCACTTGGCCACATCCTCCCATCAACACATTTCTGTGGGGCACCAGCTGCCCCCACAGCAACCTGGAGGTGCTTTCTGTCAAATTCCAGAGCGGGGCAGGAATATCCCACCAGCACTGGCTCCTGGGAGATGTTGTTCCTGCAGCTGGTGGCACGGGCAGACCCTGTGGAACAACCTCTTCCCTTTGTACCCTCGTGTTTGCCTGGCACAAACAAAGCCCAGCCAGCTCAGTTGGGTTTTAGGGACACAGCCTGGGTCCGGACAGAGCTGGAAACTGGAGTTTCCACAGCTTGGAAAGAGGTTCTCTCTCCTGGAGTGCTGTAAGAGCAGGACACAACCCTGATCCCCCTGGATCTGGCAGCTGGAATTGCTGTGGGTAAAGGTGCTGAATCAAGCACAGTGTTTAAGGAGGTACCAAGCTTTTCAAAACTTTCTCCATCGTGAAAAAAGTGGATTTGCTGCTCCTCCGTGCATGAAATTTCAGTTTTCCCGTTTTTCCTATGGCAGGAGCATCCAGCTGAATTTCTGTGCAATATTGCCAGTGGCAGTATGAGAGGATTGGGAAATATTTCCTTGTTTCCTGTCCTTGGAAAGGCCATTTTTGCACAAGTGCACACATAGATATATGTGTGTGTGTATATCCATTATCTATATAGAGCAATATGTAAGTCTGTACATAAACAAGGAAATGGAAAGGCTTTTGCTGGCCCAGATAAATGCAGAGATGAAGATCTGTATGTTCAAAACTCAGAGTATTTATTGACTGACGTTGTGTTTAAATAAAGAGGATTTATGGGATTTATGCTCTGGTCAAGTGTCCTTGCTTAAAGCCATTTCTCCCATATTTTCTGACATTTTCCCAGTGAATCCTTCAGGGCTCATTAAAGAAAACCAACACCTCAAGGAGCAGAGAGGAAACACAGTGTGGACAAAAACATCATGAATTTATCAATGCTTTGAGCCCTGGCAGTGGGGATGGGGTTGTGGGTGCTCAGCACCCTCTGGTTTTCCCCCATTCCACCAGGATCTGCAGACAGGGGTTTAAAACCCCACCTGATTCTCTGTTTGGACTGGCAGCTGTGGCAGCCTTGGATGGCTCCTGTGCTCCCACAGCAGCACTTCCAGCAGCTGGGAGGGTTCAGTCCTCTGTTGCTGGTCACCAGTGCCAGATCCCCTGGGACTGGGAGGGAGCTGCAGCTTCCCCAGCTGTGGGGGTTTGGGGTTTGGGCTGGAAGAAGGTGATGGGGTGATTTATCCTGTGGGAATGGGGTGACAGCAGCACGGTGGGGCAGGACTTAGGACTTTTTTAGGATTAAAAAGCTCGTGGAGGTGTTTCCTTATAGAAGTACCCACTCTCTGTTACCTGTTGTCCTGATGTCCCTCTTGCTCCAGGTGGCGATGAGGAAAGACCAGGAGTGATGCAAAGCAGGATGCCAGCCCAGGATGTTGCAATGACAAGGATTTTGTGTCCTTTGTGCCACTTGAGCCCACGGTGGAGGCTTTGGCAGCAGAGGCCATGGTGTGCCTGGTGCTTTGTGAGGCTTCTCCTTCCCACAAACAACAGCAGGGAATTGTCGTGCAGCTCTGGCAGGGAGAGATTGCACCAGGCACTTCCACATCCATCAGATGCCCAAATTACAATAATTTGTGCTTTCCAGGGGTGGAGAGCCCCAGCCATCACTGACTGCAGGGAATAAAAATCAGTCAGACCTTCAGCATCTGTGAGGGAGCAGCAGCAGCCACCCATCTTTCCCTATCCCTGTTAAAACAGGACATTCCCAACAGGGAATATTTCCCCTGGAAAGGTGGTTGGTCTTAAGAGGTGCTCAGAACCAGTCCTGATTTCCCAGCTCGTGGTGGCTGCCCTGAGGATCCCAGTGTCCCCTCCTGGCCCTCCAGGAATGCCAAAGGAAAGGCCACTGGCAGAGCCTGAGGGCTCACAGACACAATTCCACAGGCACAGAAGCCACAGCAAGGGAATCTCCCAGCCCTAAAAACAGTCCCTCAGTGGCTCAGGGAGGTTCAGGCTCTGCAGCCTCAGCCCAGGCCTAAGAAATGCATAAACAGCAAGTGGCCTCTGGCAAGGCCCTGCCAAGTCCTTTTTCCCTCATGTAAATATTTTTTCCTCTTAAGTGTATGCGAGTGTGAAAAACCTCTCCTTAATCTTTTTTTTTTTTTTTCTCCCTGCCTGAAGGAAATGCTTGTTCACCCCTGGGTGGGAGCAGCTTCATCTTGAAATGTTGCAGCTGAAGAGCCACGCTGCTGAAAACATTTCTTATCACCCCCAAAACCATCGTGCAGTCAGATTAAATGGTGCCTGTCAGGACACGACCTCCTCGGTGGCTGTTGGGTCCCATGGGACAGTTAATTGTGAGGCAGCCTTGAAGAAGTCTTCAGAAGCCATGCAAAATATCCCTGGGGTTACAGGGTTCCAAAGCCTGAAAGTCCCACCCCGTTGTGTTGGACACGTGAGTGGAAATGTGTAGCTGTTTTTTCTGAGGCAAACTGGAGCCCTAAATCAGTTTCTTGCCGCCTGACCCTGAAAACATGTTTTTTCATATCAGAAGTCATATTTTCTGATAGTTGGTCATGACAGGAAGTGCGAGTGCACACAGCAGAGCTGGTGGGAGCCCCAAAATATCTGCAGGGGATCAGGATGGGGGAACTGGGTCAGTTCACTGGGGAATCTGTTCTCACTGCTCAGAGCTTTCCTCCCACTCCATTCCCCTCACCTGCTTGGGAAAGGCTGGGATCAGGCTGCCACCCTTCTTTCCCAGCCCTCTGCCAGCTGAGCTCTGTCTCGTGAGCCTCAGAAGTTGTTGCTGCTGGTGCTTTCCGAGGGGAAAAGTATCAGTGCCTTGTGCGAGAGAACGATGCTGAGATAAACCTTGATCAGCCCTGGCCTGGTGGTGAGACCTCAGCACAACCCAAACCCTGCTCTGATGCTCTGCCTTGGCACGAGAGCGGCTCGTGACCTCCTTTAGAGAGCCAAGCCAAGCTCCTAGGCTGGGGTTCAGCTTTACAGCCAAAAAATCCCTTTGGCACAGCCCTGAGGCAGAGGGGAGCTGCAGAGGGCAGGAAAGAGGGAGAGCAGAAGCACGCAGAGAGGGTTTGTGACTCAGACGAGGCCGTTCCTCAGTGACGTGGTTTGCACAGCTCAGCCAGAGCTGACTCCGTGCTCCCCTGTCCCTCCGGGGCTCCCTGCTGCAGAGAAAGCCCCTTCCTAAAAGGGGATCCTCAGGGTTCCTATTTATAGCAGGGAAAGTGCTCCAGGAGAGCCTCCCAGGCCTGAATGAACATCTCCCCGGGAGCAGGGGATGGACAGGCTGTTCCCCTGCAGCCCCAGCCCCTCCTGCTGACATTTGCCAGGCTGGAAGGGACAGTGGCATGTCCCTGGTGCCGCAGGTGGTGACACAGGAGGTGGTGACACAGCCTGGCAGGGCCAGGAGGAGGCAGGGACAGGGACAGGCTGCTCCAGAGAGGCTGCCTGGCTCCTTCCGTGGTGGGAAGCAAGGGGAGCGTGCTGTTCCCAAAAGGAAAGGTCAGAGCTGGGCGTGAGGAGCCTCCAGGGCAGAGCCAGCAGGGCTGGGACTGTGCTTTTGAGGCAGGACTTGGGGATGTTGGCCAGGAGACACAAAAATTGGGGCCAGGAGAGACAGAATTAATTGAGGATGGGCAGAAAGGGTTGTTGGTTTGAGGGGAAGCGTGAAGGGCTCTGCAGGAGTGCAGGATGAACAATTGCATTCCAGGAGCCTGGAATACCCCACTGGGCCTTGGAGGGACCCAGGATGGGTCCTGGGTGCATTGCAGCTGCTCAGGTTTGGTCTCAGGCTGGGCTGGCTCCAACCCTCTGGTTCCCAAAGCTGTGCCAGAGGCTGCAGGATGGGATTTCAGTTTGCCACCGTTACATGGCCCAGCTTTGGGAATTTTCCTTTCCCATATGATTTACAAAGCCAGAGGCTTGCAATAAAGTCAGAGTGGATTCAGGGATGGTTTCTTTCTCTGCCCAAGAATTCCCTTTAGCACTCAAAACTTGGGAGGGGAAAGATAATGATAAAAATGGACAGGACAAACTCTTTTAGGACAGGTTTGGACAACTGCAGCTGTCTAAGGAGGCTCCCATCAGCTCTGCCATCAAAGTCATAAATCCAGCACTGACTGGTGATGGAAAGAGAAGGAATCTATGGAGAACTGGTAAAGGGAAAGATGGAGGCAACCAAATAAGAGAGGCAAAGTGAAATACAGCCCGAGGAGAGTGCAAAAAGATGGGGAAACAATTCGAGATGAGAAATCAGTCCTAGGAGGGAAAATGACTCGAGCACCAGCAGGAAACTCAAGAGGCTGGATTCCCTGGAAAGGGAGGGAGAAGGCAGGAATGGATTGCAGAAGAGGAAGCAGGGCTGGGAAACGCTGAGAGCAGGATCTGCATTTCAGTGCAGGATGTGCATTTCAGTGCAGGATGTGCATTTCAGTGCAGGATCTGCATTTCAGTGCAGGATGTGCATTTCAGTGCAGAATCTGCATTTCAGTGCAGGTTCTGCATTTCAGTGCAGGATCTTCATTTCAGTGCAGGCAGCCTGACTGGTTCCTCTGCCCTCCCACGTTGGCCATTCCCTGTCTGCTCCGGAGCTTTGTGGGGAGGATGGTTGCCTCTGGAATGAGCAGTAGCTCTGCTTCCTTCTCGGAGCTGCTCTGCTGCCTGCCAAGGCATGGCTGGGAGGGCGTGGGGCAGGCGTTCCTGTCATTCTGGAGCCGTGGATGCCTTCGGGGTGAGTGTGTGACAGGTATGGAGACAAACCAGGACAGCCGTGCTGTGCACGGGGATGGCCTCGGTGATAAGGAGGTGGGAATGGGGAATCACAGAACCACTGAGGTTGGGAAAGATCTCTCAGATCATCCAACCTTTGACCACTTTGCCAGCCAGAAGAGTTGGAGGGAAAATGGGGTTTTCCCAGTTGAAGGGCTGTGGGAAGGGGTTGGGTACCTGGGGTGCTGCTGGGCTTTGGCATCAGCGTTGCTCCCAGGAGTTTTGCTGCTCTTCGTTTGCTCTTTATTTATCATCCTGGGGTGTCTCCACCCCAGTGCCAGGGGAGTTGTCCAAGACAACTGTCCAGCCTAATTTATACTCCCAGAGCCAGGAAGGGGAATGTTGGTTTATTTTTAATGACAATCCCCTCTGCCTTGTGCCATGGGGCTCCAATTTTGGGAAAAGCAGGGAAAAAACAACCCCAAGCAAATGAAACCGTTCTGCTTTTACCTGCAAATGGCATCAAATATGTATATGATATGATCAGATGTGATGCTGTGGTTTGTTTGGAAGGGACAGGTCAGCGTTGTCACCTTTCCTGCTGTGTCCACCACATTTTTCCCCGTGGTGACCGGGGCTGTGGCCGTGCTCTTGCCAGTGCCCCTGGGAACGTGAGCACCACTGTCACTGCCACTTTGCTGAGGTGGTTTATCCTTGGGCAGCCCCAGAGGAGGTGAGGAATGGCCCAGGGAATTCCAAACTTCCCATGGGAAGGTGGCAACCCAGGAGATGGGGACCTGGGCAGGACCGTGGCTGTATTTGGGATGTGAACCATGGCCCAAATCTGGACAGGAGCTGTCCTGCTGTGCAAGGAGCCCTTGGAACATGGAGATACCTGTCCAGTGTCCACATTCACCTCTGAAAAGCAGCTGCCTGGGTTTTGTAGTCCCTGGGTAGAGGTTGTGGTGTTACTGACACACAGAGCACTTGGTGGTGCCCCAATGTTCCTCCCAGCTTTGTGTGTAATTCCTCAAGACCTCGCTCCTGTGTGAGGCACAAAGGCTTTGGTACAGGGGCTCTGTGAGTGGCAGGAAGACAGAAACAGCATGAAGGTGTCACCCTGCTCCGTGGTGACAAACAGCAGGGCCCAGATTAGAAACAAGTCTGTGCCCTGGTGACTCATCGCCCATCCCGGTGCCACCTGCCACTGCCGCCTGCCAGGACCCTGCTGCCTGCAGGGGCACTGCCCCCGCTCACATTCCCAGGAGCTGGGGGAGAGGATGCTTCCCAATTAGCACACATTGTCCGTCCTTGGCTGCCTCAGCAAGAATCTGAGCCCCAGCTAAGGATGAAACCCTTCTCTCTCTTTGCCAGTTTTGAGGGTGTCTTTCAGATCCTCGAGATCTTTCAGATCACACAGGAGATGAGGCACCAGAGCTGGACCCCCCAAGGATAAGACACAATCCTTCACTCCAATCGTGCAATCCTTGCCTGGCAGTAGTAGAAAGCCATTTTATGCTGTGTTTTTTCAGTCTTGAGTAATCCTGACCTAAAAGTGACTACATCCTCTTCGAGCTCATTTTATTAACCTTAAGTACCTGCTAAATTCTCTTCCTCCAGCCGCTGAGGAAACAGGTTGTGTTCGAAGGGAACTTTCTTCCTTCCCCCTCCCCTCCGGTGTGATTCATCCGAGGGTGCCTCATTTCATTTCTCCAGGGTGCCTCATTTCTGGGCGAGTGGAGAAGCGAGAGGCGATCGCATCAATGCAGATGGGACCGGAGCAGTCACAGGCTGATCATGACAATTTCTGTACAAAAATGCTAATTACAGGGACAGCCAAGCGGGGGGCGGGCTGGGGCTTCACACGAGGAAATCCCCTGCGGGATCAACCAGGAGCTCCAATTCCTTTTTGTTAAAATTAATAAGAGAAAGTTGTGGATTTCTGAAGGAACCACAGGGATGGGTTATGCTGCTCGGAAGTTGCCTGGAATTCTTTCAGGCTGTGTCTTTGCAGAAGGGAGGGGTGTCCACCTCTTCCCTGGATAGATGGGACAAGCCAGAGGGGCATCACCTCCTAAATCTGTGTCTCCTGCTCCTGCCCTGCCCAGCTTTTCTCCACAGGAATCCTCATCCCCATCCACGGCTCCTTCAAAGGATGGCGATGGGAATAACGAGCACTTTGTTATTAATAATAGAGACAATTTAGAGATGAGCTGCTGAGGGATTAAAGGGCTGCTGGACTGGTTTTGGAGGTGGGAATAATGGAGCTGAATAAATGCGTGGAGCTGAATAAATCCCACCCGCTCCTCCTTCCATCTTCCTTACACGGAATTCGTTAAAGTTTGACTTCCAACAATTTATGGAAAGCTCAGTTATCATTTCCACACCCCTCTGATGGATTTCTGTGCACGGGAACCACTCTCTCATTGCACAGCACAGGTTTTTATTGCCCACTTTATGTGACCCCAAGCCCTGCTCTGTCCCCCTGCCTTTGCAGTGAGCCCTGGAATCACCAGGGGTGGAGGAACCAGACAATGTCACCCAGCTCTGTAAAAAGCTGGGGTCCTTCGCATTTCAGTGCTGTCATAATTACCAAGGTGATTTAAAATAAAATACACCTGAAAACCCTCCATATCAGACCCTCAGAGGGCTGTAGATGAGCTCCTTGAACACTCCTCTCATTCCTGCACAAGTCTTGGGACCATCCATTTTCAAATGGGGTTTCAGGTCACAGCTGGGCCTCTCAATCTTCCTAAACAGGAGGGAAATTACAGTAAATAAGTGACCGAAATGAAAACCCAGTGTTTTCACTGCCCCTGCCATTTCTGCACATTCCCAGACTTTTCCTTCTGCAAGGGGTTTCTGTCTCGTTTCCAGCCCCATCTCTGGGAGTCAGGAGGACAGACAGGGCTTGCTGTTGTTGTGTACAACTGGGATTAGGCCTGGAAAGGGTGGATAAGACAACCCCAAGCTCCCTGGCTGAGGACACGAGTGCTGAGGCTGACAGGGGCATGGAGGAAGGGCTGCATCCATCAAGTGCAGCAGGTCACCGTGACTGAAACCATGAGATCACCAACGAGCTGAGCTCCACCCCGCAGGGAAATCTTTTTATATCTCCCTGGCAGATGCCAACCATGTGCTCAGAGCCTGCAGGAGGGGCTTGCCAGGGAGCAGAGCGGGAGAGCCCCACGGGCTGCGGTGCCGTCACCACCGGGAGCCGGGCTCTGGGAAAACAGGTTGTGTTTGCCCAGGTGTGATGCCCGCTCCACCCATGGGTGCCTGGCCCTGCCTGGGTGCTGTCTGAGCTGCAGAGCCTCTGCAGGGCTGTGTTGTGTCTGCCTGTGATAGCATCAGTGCCCCACTGCCAGCCCCGCTGCGGTGGCACCGCTCGCCTTTGATGAGGGAACCAAAGCTTGGTGTGAACCCAACCGTGCTGGAGCGTTTTCCACACAGGTTCAGCCCTGTAAGCCCTGGGAGTGTTCAGCCAGGCCTTGGCACAACTCCTGTGCTCCACCCTTTGATGTGGGTGAGGAGGATCAGGGGAAAATTCGGGATTTACTCTCATGGAGGAGCAGCTACTGCTGAGCGAGCGATTGCCCGGGGCGATTTTGGGAATGAGAGTTAAGCTCTGGAGCTGCTTTGGAAACAGTTAGTGGGGATGTGTTGCCCAAGAGGCCACTGGGGCTCTGTCCCTCTCCCTGCCCCGTGGAATTGTGCGTTTCTGAGCTGGTTGTCAGTGGTTTAATGGGATGGAAGACCCACAGGACTCCACAGGAGCAGCGTCCTCCAAAATCCAGTGATTTAACCAAAGTGCAGGAATTGCCACTTACACTCCTCCAGGGTGTCTGTGTGACTCCAGCAGGGCTGGAATAAATGTGTTTGCTATGGGGTTACTCCTGTGGGAAGTGAGAAATGGGGTCAGTTTTAATCCATGAAGTTCCATGAGGAGGGAGGGGATGGGAAGGAGAGCTCATGGATGCTCCACACTGAGCAGAGAATGTCTGAGGGGCATAAAGTCTTCCAGAGAAGACTTTCCTCTTGTCCTCAGGTGGGACACAGCAGCATGAGCAGATGGAGAGGATATCCCTGTTTTTGTGGGAGGAAGCAAACCCCTGGCTGAGCGCTCATTTACCAGCCACTCTTGGACTTCCTAAAATAAAAATCCTCCTACGTTTTCCCCTGACACCGAGACATTTTGCATGAAACAATCAAACCGACCACTCCAAATCCGCTCACAAGTTTTCCAAGAAATCCTCGGAGCAGTCAGAGGAAATCAGAGTTCAGAGCTGAATTCCACAAGCGATGACGCCGAGTCTGGGGAAGGATTTGCACGCTGGAATCCAAATTTCCACAAATGCTTCTTCCTTAAAATGTGGGATGTTTTCGGTGTGGATCCCCTCCAGGCATTCACAGGCACCCGCTGATATCCCACTTCTGTCAGATCCTTGTCTCTTTCCATCTAGAGGATCCTTGTTTGCTGTTTTCTTGTGAGGATTTGGTGGTGTCTCCATGTTTTTTCACATTCCATGACCTCCTGAGCTTGGCACACGGCAGTGCTCCTGCCTCTGTGTTTCACAGGATTGCAGGAACCAGGAGGGAACTCTGGAGATCATCCCAACATCCCACCAGAATCCCCTGCTCACGGCAGGGTCAGGGGGAGCAGCTTGCTCAGAGTTTTGTGCTTGGATTGTGGCAGGAGGGAGATGAAATCCCATCCCAGATCTTCCTTGGTGTGGAGCCCAAAGGCAGGTGGAGAATTCAAAATTCCATCCCAGATCTTCCTTGGTGTGGAGCCCAAAGGCAGGTGGAGAACTCAAAATTCTATCCCAGACCTTCCTTGATGTTCAATCCAAAGGCAGGTGAAGAACTCAAAATTCCACCCCAGACCTTCCTTTGTGTGCAATCCAAAGGCAGGTGGAGTAGAGAATCCGTTGTTTCCACAGGGAGAAGGTTGCTCTGCTCGTTGTTAACGTGTTTGGCTTGGGTTTAAGTCTGTCTTAGTTGGAATATCTGCAGAGGAAATTGGGTGTAAGCCAGGCTTAAGGACAAGTCTACGCCTCTGCTGGCATCACACCAAGAAAAGGGAATTACAGTGCCACAAACCAAGGGGAAAGCGTTGCCTGTGTTGGTTTAGATGGGATATTGAGAAGAAATCCTTCCCTGGGAGGGCTGCCCCTGGGTCCCTGGCAGTGCCCAAGGCCAGGTTGGATGGGGTTTGGAGCAGCCTGGGACAATGGAAGGTGTCCCTGCCCATGGCAGGGGTGGCACTGGATGATTTTAAGGTCCCTTTCAGCCCCAATCATTCCATGATTCTATCCTTGGCCCCTGCTCCTTCTGTTGGGAGGGAACATTCAATCTGTTCAATGATTTAGAAACCCCCACAAGACCAAAAGCAAACAGTGTTCTTCCACTTCCTCAAAATTCAACAAAAGACAGAAAAAAACCCTCAGAAAAGCTGGGGAAAGGGAAGGAGAGGGAAATGGGATAACAGAGCTTTTAAAAGCCTGTTGCTTTGCAGCTGTTCCCATCCCGGCTGCTTTCCAGAGGCACTTGGATGATCCTCTGCTTGGAAAAAAAGAAGACCTTCAAACCCATCATTTGATGGGGACTTTATTCCTCA
The DNA here is from genome assembly GCA_013398115.1 of Falcunculus frontatus. Lineage (NCBI taxonomy): Eukaryota > Metazoa > Chordata > Aves > Passeriformes > Falcunculus > Falcunculus frontatus. The sequence goes on along the minus strand of VZRV01010765.1, from coordinate 115,653 downwards.
GCAAAGGAAATGAAAGCCAGGTTTGGGATTTAGGAATGGAACTGCACCCGTGTAGGAGCCAGGGATCTTCACTCGGGTAGATTTGAGTGATATCCCAGTGCTGGGAGATCTTCAGGTGGGATTAAGGACACAGAGGACTTGGATCTTCAGAGGAGTTTGATGCCACAGCCAACAAGTGGAGATGTGGAGTTAATTTGGTGCCTGGCTGGTGGAGAAAGCTGGACATGTGCTAAGGACTAACTGGGAATCTGTGTCCCAGTTTGGCTTTGTGGCACTGGCTGAGGGATCCCAATCCCACAGGAAAGCTCACGGGAAAAGGGGATAAAATCAGCACAAGCTGGTGCAGGGGAGGACAACACGGGAGAAATGCTCTCCTTGAGCTGATGGATGCATTGTAGAGTGTCCAGAGGCATTCCCGGGGCTGGGACCTGGGAATCAGGGATGAACTCTGCAGGAAAGGTGCTGCAACAAAACCAGGAGCATCCCCATGTGTCACCTGGAGCATCACCTTGCACAGCCGAGCACAGAGGTGCCCTAAAGCCCAGGCTTGGCACAGCAAACTGGAAGGGATGAGATGGAATTTTTTCCTTTCCTAGATAAAAGTCATCATAAAACAGATTAAATCTGGGATTGGGACACTCTGGGGGGTTTTTTATGTTACACTTTGGTTTCTTATCAGGCATTCCCAGGTTTTTCTTCTCCCTTGAGCTGTGCAGAAGCAGCTGATGGTTCCTCTCTCGTTGCTGTGCCCCGGGACTCCTCTCACACCCTGCACTTGGAGCAGATGCTGTTTAAAGGTTCCGGGAGGAACTGTTGGCAAATGGGGGATGACAGGTTGCAGAAACAGGATAAAATAGCAGGAGTTTCCAAGGAGAGGCTGGAGAGGCAGGAAAGGAGAGAGGGGGACAGTCTGAAGATGAGCTGTGCCAGGCCTGACTGGGCTCTGAGACCCCGCTGAGGTGCAGACTGTGCAGGGCAAGGCTGGCAGAGTCTCCTGGCTCCTGGAGGGCTGGAGCAGGAAATTCTGTCTTGCTCTGCCCTCATTCCACCCTGAATCCTTGGATTGCCTGGGGAAGAGCTGCTCAGCTGCCTTGCAGAGAGCTGTGTTAGCCCCAGGGTTGGGCTCCATTTGCGTGGAGCTCCCACGGAGGTTTCCACAGGGTACACTTCAAATGGAGTGAAGCAAATCTAAGATTTATGGAATCACAGAATCCCAGGCTGGAAGGGACCTAAAAAATCATCTCATTCCCCCCCTGCCATGGGCAGGGACACCTTCCACTATCCCAGGGTGCTCCAAGCCCTGTCCAACCCGGCCTTGGGCACTTCCAGAGATCCAGGGGCAGCCACAGCTTCTCTGGGCACCCTGTGCCAGGGCCTCCCCACCCTCCCAGGGAGGAATTCCTTCCCAATATCCCAACTAAATCTACTCCCTTTCAGTCTGAAGCCATTCCCTGTGTCCTGTCCCTGCTGTTCCTGCTGATTTGCAAAACCGCTTAGTGAAAAGCACTAAGACAATCCTCAGGGAATTTTTTTCCTCTTCATCCTCTCCTTGACCCCTTGGGAGATGTCCCATGGGAGCCATTTCAAACTCTCACTGTGACTCCGTGGGCAGCAATCCATTCCCATTGACTGGAAAGGGAATTTTGACTTTCTCATCAGCTCTTCACCCTGTGGAACGGCTGTCCTTGAGCCTGAGGTTAATTAGGACTAATGACCAAAAATGTCATCATCAGCCTTCCACCTCTCCTAGGGCTGTGCTGGAACGAAAGAAGGGAATGTAAAGGAGTGAATTCCAGCTGGGAAGTTGTTATCCAGACCGTGCATCCCTTGCTTTGTGGGATGTAGCTGATTCATCCTGCTGAATCCAAGATTCCCACAGGTGAACAGGCACCGCTCAGGGCCAGAAGCTGCCAGGTTTCCTCGGCCGACTTCTGTTTTGAATATTAAGCCATGCCTTGTGAACCTTGAGGAATTCGGCTCCCAGGGCAGAGGAAATGTTGAAAGGGGTCGGGCGAGCTGTGCTCCGTCCGTGTCACTGGGAGCAGCCAGCAGCATTCCAGGACAACATCTGATTTTGTGCTTTTACGAGGCAGATGTTTGGGAGAAGGGATGAGCTGTTTATTCGAGCTGCCATCTCTCAGCCCTCCTCCCTCGGCGCGCGCTCACGCCCGGAGCCCATAAATAAGGATTCCTGGGATTATGCCGCTGTTTGGGCTGCCCTGTCTTCCATCAGGGCAAGCTGCAAACCCCGCTCCCCCTGCACCTCAGTTCCACTGGGGAATAAATCAGTGAGGGCTAAATCCTCCCTCGGTGACACGGGGATAAATCCGGGATGGCCGCGCTGACGTCGGCGCGGTGCTGGAATGGCCAAGGGGAGTTTGACTCCGTGATTTCGGAGCTGTGCTGCTGATTTACACCAAAAGGGCTTGGGCTCAGCGTGTCCCAGGACTGAGCAGCAAGGCAGGGTTTGCTCTGGGATGCAGCGCTGACGGCAGAGCAGTTCCATGGATTTTGCTGGAATTAAGTTGATGGAAACGAGTTGTAGCTTCGCCACGCTTTGGGTCTCGAAGAGCTCCAGATCATTAATGAAAGAAAGGATAAATCCTGTGTAAAGTGATTCATCCCACTGCCCGACACTGTTCCAGGAGAGTCCCACAGGGATGAATCCCACCCTCGGGGTTGTGTTGGGATCATGATGGAGAGGACAGTGGTGCCCTCATACCCTGATGGACACCAGGGAGATGCCCATGGAGGGACTGGAGATCCCAGCATGTGGAGGAACTGCACTGGAAATGGTGCCAAGAGCTTTCCTGGAGGGGTGGGAATGCTGCTCTTGGCTTCAATTTTCTCCTCCAAGAAGACACAAGAAGTTGTTGAAGGCAGCAGTCAGGGTGTTAATCCTTACTCACTTGTTCCTCTAGATTTTCCCACCTCTTTTTTAAAGGATTAGAAGTGAAAGTTTTTAAAGGAGGTGCTGGCCCCTCTCTGCTGTGGCTCCAGCCTGCAGTTTGTGGGTTTAAGCAGTCTGTGGATATTTCCCCTTGAATATTAATATTAGTATTAATAATTATGGATATGAAGTGGATATTTCCTCTTGAAGCTGCAGGGCTTCCCAAACAACTCTGCTGCTTAAAGAGACTTTGTAAAGGAGCCTTGAATTCTGGTGGCTGCTTTTTAGGGAAGTTGGAGAGCCCAGTGGTCACCTCAGGGCCTGCCAGCCTTGCCCCATAAATGCCCCTGGGCACAGGGTGATTTACACCCCTCTCCTGGTGGCACCTGGCCAACTCTGAATTGTTCATAAGTGACTTTTTAAATGGCTCGGAGTGGCTTGGGTTGCCCAGGGTGAGAGGCAGCCACGTGTGGCACGGCTGCTTTCAGGGTCCAGGAGAAGCACCGAGTGACCTGGAGGTGCCACCGGGCAGGACGTGGGGTCAGCAGCTCAGACTGGACCTGTGGCCACTTGGAGTGACCCCAGGGGTGCCTCCATGTCCCACACTCAGCTGGAAGGTGCCCGTGGAGGTGCAGTGAGAGGTGACAGAGCACGGTCCCAGTTTTCCCACCCATTTTGTTCTCATGGAATGACTCTGCTGATGGTGGAGTTTGCCAGGAGGGAAAGCAAACTGGGATTGTTGCCATGGAAACTGGAGTTTGGATGGGAAGCTCACCCAGTGGGGCAGTAGGAAGAGGGTTCTGGACTTGTGTCTGCTGTCAGACTGTGTGGCTTGGGTTGGAACACCACAGTCATGACTGGGATAATCTTGTCATGAGACACCCAGAAACATCGACTTCCTCTGTTTTCCTGGGAAAAACGAGGCCAGGATCTCAGCCCCTGCCCTGGGAGGGATGGGGGGTGATGAGCAGCACCACTCTAATGAGCAAAGCTCTCTAATTACGACAGCAGCAATTAAACCCCGGTGGTGAGGGATGCAGGGCTGGAGGCACAACCTTGCTGTGCTCCGTGGCTCCGTTTCCTGAACGCAGACGTGGAATTATTTTGGAGTATTCCCTTTTCCTTCCCACTTGAACTCCACAAGCGGCTTTGCCCTGGGAGCTCCGGAATGGTTCAGGTTTCCTTGGAAGCTGACAAGCACCATCTATAGGATTGCTGCAGAAGGGGCCTCGGGATCCCAGCTGATGAAAAAGGGCAGAGGAGCTTCACTCCGAGTTTCCAGATTTGTTCTGGAAAAACTCCAGCGTGCTCAGCATTCCACAGGGCACAAAGCCACGGCTTTCATCATCCATCCCTCGTGTCTGGCTGCATTGTCCCCCCCTGGATTGTCCCCCCTGGATAAACTGCTGCTCCTTGGTCCTGCAGGGGAATGTTGCCTGTGGAAATTGCTGGAATTTCAGAGCCGGGATTATTTCATGCAGGGGTTTTCTAAAGAGCTCATAATCTGCAAAATTCCCAGTTTTCCTCAGGAATCGCAGGGACAGGACAAGGGGGAATGGCTTCAAACTGAGAGAGAGGAGGTTGAGGTGGGATATTGGGAAGAAATTCTTCCCTGAGAGGGTTGGAGGCCTTGGAACAGGTTGGGAGGGAAGAAGGGAGCAAGGAAGGAGGGAAGGGTGGATAAACACACTTTGCAGGGCAGATGGAGTGCAAATAATCTTTTTAAAGAGATGCTGGCAAGGGACACTGGTGCAAATCATCCCTGTCACGTTGGAACTTCATCCTTGATTTGCACAAGAAATACAACTCCAGTTTGGATACCCAGAATTCTTCGGAGAGAGGCATTGTGTTCCCAAAGAACAGATATGGTGGGGTTTTTTTTCCTCTCTGCCGATCCATTTTGGCTTTAAAGCTGTTTTTTTCTCCTACACGCACAGATGATAATCTTTTGCATGTCCTTATTAAAAAATATCACTTCCAGAAAATAAAAACACGGGCATATTCTGTACTTGTTCCCTTTTTCTATCTCTGAATTAATTTCCCATTTTTTCATCTGACTTGTCTGTCATTTGATATCTCCACAATCAAGGAAAGAGGTTTAATCTCTCTCCTGGCTTCAGCATCCGAATCCCTCCTCTATCCCCAACCTCTCCGTGCTAAATTAATGCTGTTTTCCTTCCTTTCTTTTTTTTTTTCCCCACAGAGATCCCTGGATGCCCAGGAATGGTCGAGAGCTGAATGATCCAGCCTCTGTTCCTCACCACCCTGAGCTCGTGAGGGCTCTGGAGAGATGGAGTGGGAGCACGGCCTGGCTTCCCTGAGCCGGGGGATGCTGTGGGAAGTGATTGCCTTGGCAAAGGTCCTCATCCCAACCCATCGCCCACGGCGCAGCACCTCCAGGAGAAGCTGGGCAAGGACAACCAAGGGACCAGGAGAGGCTCTGAGAGCCTTGGAGGACACCAGGAAAGAAGCTACAGGGAACTGAAGGAGGGGAATGGCCAAATCATCACAAAAGGTGCCCCAGGGGGTTTTTTTCCCTTGGAAAACCCTTTCCAAAGGGAGCTCCAGGGCCAGGTGTGGTCTCCAGGTGGTTTGGAAGAGGCACAGCCAGGTCAGGAGAGCAGCAGGACGTGCTCATGGCAGCCTGTCCACGTGCTGGGTGGGGATCCAGGTGAAACAGGAATCTGTCCCAGACCAAGAGAGAGAGGAGTGTGGAAGATCCCTTCCGTTTATTCTGTGCTTGTTTCTCCTTCTGGTGTCTTCTCTGTCTACCTCTTCTTCTCTGCACGGAGCACAGGGGGCTCTGACTGTCACAAAGGAGCAGAAGGATGGGCACTGGGCACATCCCACCCCCTGCAGATGGAATGTGGCCTTTGTTTGCTCCTTGCTCCAAAAAACCTCCAAATGTCCTGCCTGGACCTCAGCCACTGGGAAAGCTGGGACCTGGCCATCCTTTTCCTTGCAGGAAGTCACATTTTAGCAGGACCAGCCACCCTTGGGAGCCGAGATTTACCACCTGAGGCTCACGGCAGAGCATCCATCCCTCTCCTGCAGCTGTGGGAAGGAGCACGTTGAGCTCCTGATTTTGGATTGTGAAAAACCCATGGAGCAGAGAAAGAGATGGAGGGAGTGATGTTCTCAGGCAGGAAACAGCAGGAGAAACTGACTGAAATCCACAGGAAAATGTGCACCTTGGACTCGGCCTGGCTGCAGCTCTGTGGTCACTGAGCTGCTCGCAGACCTGGGCAGAACGTGCTGTTACTGGACTGTGGGAGCCCCATCTCAGACCTTCCCTCTCGGGCTTCCAGCTGCAAAACCTTTCCCTCAAGTGCAATCCTATTTATTTATTTATTTTTCTCGCTGCTTGATGTGAAGCTGCTAAAGGAGCCCCCTCCCCACAAACACCCAGGGCTGCGTGAGGGCACTGAGCAGAGGGGCAGGACACAGGGACAATTCCCACCAGACCAGGAGCAACTTTCTGCTGAAGGTGTCCTGCTGTGCTGGGGGGGATTGGGCTTGGTGGCCTTCAAGGTTCCTTCCAACCAAAACCATTCTGTGGTTCTGGAAGATTTGAAAAGGGTGTCCCATCCCTTGGAAATGTCCAAGGATTGTTGGATGGAGCTCTGAGCAGCCTGGGGTAGTGGAAGGTGTCCCTGCCCGTGGCAGGGGGTGGAATTAAATGATTTTTAAGGTCCCTTCCAACCCAAACCATTCCATGATTCTATGGACATGGCGTGGACACAGGGCAAGAGGAAAACCAAGACCAGAACTGCTGTTCCTGGGGTGAGGATGCAATTTTGGTCTTTCAAGGACTAAGAGCAAGCTGGGCAGGGCTTTGTTGGGAAGGACTGAGGCTGCAGGGCTCGGCAGTGCCCCTCTATCCCCATTTTCTTCATGCAGGGTCTGTGTCTCTGTGAGAGCTGCTCTCCTGGGGGGTTCTCCAGTGCCCTGCTGCTCTCCCACAGCTCCCATGCTTTCAGGATACCCTGAAATCCCTTGGCACAGCTCCCAGCTGCTTCAGAGGAGCCTGATTTCCACCTTCCCTCTCAAGTGCTTTGTCCAAACCTGCTGAAGGGAGATATTTCCCAACAAAAACCCATTCCTCAGAAGATTCCTGGCTGGCTCCAGTCCCTTATTACGTACTGCAAACACCATCCTTGGGATTGTTTTCAGGCTAGGGACATGCATGGGGTTGTGGCAGTTCTCTTTGTCCCCAGTCCCTGATGTGGGAGGTTGCAGTCTGGAAGGGATGAAGCCAATCCGATCATTTTCCAGCCCAAAAGCAGGGACCTGATGGTTGCTGCCTTGCAGAGCTGTCCAAATCCCTCTGCCCGTGACCCTTCAGGCTTGTTCCACGGATTCCATTCACTGGTGGATCTATTTTTAGGCACCCTGACCCCAGGGTTGTGGTGCTGTCCCCGGGGAAGTGGCTCCGTGCTGCACGGCAGGAGCTGCTGGGAGTTTCCCACCTGTGTTTTCTCCTGGAAACTTCATTCCATTTTTCCCAGTGCTGCTCCTCAAACCCCTGTTATTCCCTTTGTCCTGCTGCTCGGCCAGTGCTCCTCTTCCCCTTCCAAGAACCTCTCTGGCTCCCTGATTGCTGCTGCCGCTCCTTGTCCTTCCCGTGGCTCAGCACAGGATGAGCCTGGTCATTACTGAGTCTGTCAGGGATCCAAAGCCACCCCTGGAGCAGCCTCTGGGCTGCTCCCTCCCTCATGTGGGGTGCAGGGAAGGGGCAAACAGAGCCAAAATGGATCAGTGTTGGCACTGAGCACTCGTATCCCAAAATATCGGGAAGAAATCCTTCTCTGTGAGGGTGGGGAGGCCCTGGAATGGATTTCCCAGAGAAGCTGTGGCTGCCCCATCCCTGGAATGACCAGGTTGGAGCCTTGGATCACCCTGGGATGGTGGAAGGTGTCCCTGCCCATGGCAGGGGGTGGGAATTAAATGATCTTCAATGTCCATCCCAACCCAACTCATTGTGGGATTCTGTGATCCCATGAGGAGCAATCCCTGCTAGGGACAAGTGCACAGCCAAGGTCCAGCTCAGCAAAGCCCAGCCTGAGCACTGGCAGTGGGGATGCTCCAGTATTCCCTGTGGAGGTGTGCTGGGAATGGGTGGGGGAGAGGGAATTGTGGTGTGTCCTGCCTGGAAATGGCATCCACGGGCTGGAGCTGCAGCTGTGCATGGAAGGAGAGCTGCAGGGAGCTGGGAGCACACGGGGAGCTGACGAGGGGAGCTCTGTGTGCAGCTGAAGCACCGTGGGGAGGGTCAGGGTTCCTGTCACCGAACAAATCGTTCCGACAAATAAAGAATGGAAAGTCCTGCTCTTCCCACTCTTCTTTTCCACGGGGGGCACCACAGGGAGGGGCTGCACGTGGCTGGTGGGAACAGAGAGATGCCAGGGCAGTTTGGGGAGGGCTGTGGCTGCCAGAGGGAGAGGCTGGATGCAGGCAGGACAACCAGGGGGTTCAAAACGCAGGGTGCAGCAGAGCAGGTGGCAAAGCCTCTCTGTGGGTTCCTGGAGCTGGTGGGTGATGGGTGGCAATGACTCCAACTGGGAATGGGCTGTGGGACCGGGCTGGAGAGGAGCTGAGCAGCAGCAGGGCAGTGGGTGTGGGGCTGCAGGAGGAGGATGCATCAAACAAACCAAGGAGGAGGAAAAAAAAAGGTGAAAGGCGATGAAGAAGGTGCTGAGCCTCCCAAGGGTTTCATGCGATGACAGCAGAGGAATCTGGAGTCCCCTGGGTGGCCCTGTGTTGTTCCCTGGGCTGGTTCTTCACCCAAATCCCAGATCAGCTCCTTAATTCCTCCTCTCCATCCCAGCTGTTCTCTGCAGTGCCCTGGGGCAGGGTGGCAGTGACAGGGGTGACCTGGGGCAGGGAGGGCAGGGACAGGGGGGGCCCAGGGAGGGGGGGCATGGCCGGGGGGCCCCGGGGCAG
>VZRV01010765.1:77888-106695 GCA_013398115.1 Falcunculus frontatus | reverse complement strand
CAGGGCAGGGTGGCAGTGGCAGGAGTCACCCCTGGGCAGGGTGGCAGTGACAGGGGTGCCCCAGAGCAGGGTGGCAGTGGCAGGGGGGCCCCCAGGGCAGGGTGGCAGTGATAGGGGTGCTCCTAGGCAGGGTGGCAGTGACAGGGGTGCTCCTGGGGAGAGTGACAGCAGTGACCTGGGGCAGGGTGGCAGTAACAGGGGTGACTGGGGCAGGGTGGCAGTGACAGCTGTGCCCCGGGGCAAGGTGACAGTGACAGGGGTGCCCCAGAGCAGGGTGGCAGTGGCAGGGGTGCCCCCAGGGCAGGGTGGCAGTGACAGGGGTGCTCCTGGGGAGAGTGACAGCAGTGACCTGGGGCAGGGTGGCAGTAACAGGGGGGACTGGGGCAGGGTGGCAGTGACAGCTGTGCCCCGGGGCAAGGTGACAGTGACAGGGGGGCCCCAGAGCAGGGTGGCAGTGGCAGGGGTGCAGCTTCTCAGGAGCATTTGGCAGGGGAAAAAATTGGTCCCCAAACAAGGAAAGAATGAAAATGACACATTTCCAACCGAATTCATGACGAGACAATTAATCATCCCAATTAAAACCAGTGGATATCCTGGAGAGCCCTAATCCATAAAGATGCTCCAGGCAGCAGTGCCCTGGGGGTTTGCACTGCTCGGGCAGGAGCTGCAGGCAGCACTGCCAGGGCAATTTGGGAATTTCATCACAGCACAGCCTGAAAAACTGCCCAGATCCCTGTGGAGTCACCACCTGCTTTTTAGTGCCACTGAGAACCCCAAAAACTCAGCAGCTCATCCCTGCTGGCTGAGGATATTCCCGAAGTGCCACCCACCCACATCAGAGCCTTGCCCCACCTCTGAGGCCTCCAGGATGGATTTTCTCCAGCTCCCAGCCTTTGAATCTGGATTTACAGAGCTCTGGGCTCAGCCCTGTGTTTTGGGACTGGATAAACCCTGAGCCTGATTTGCCAAGAACCCACACAACCTCCAGACATCCCAGGAGGTGGCCAAACATCTTCCCGAAGTTCCTAAAGCTTGAGAGCAAAGAGCTGCGAGGAGACGATTGCAGCACACGGCTGCAATAAACCCTTTCTTCATCCTTTCATGGTCCGAGGTATGAAGATGAATTATGGCAGCTTCAAACCTCCCGAGAGCAGCATTTCAAATCGCTTTCTTAAACGGCTGCTAAAGAGCATTGTTAAGCCGAGATGTCAGCGCTCGCTGGCTCAATGAGGCTGTTTTACGAGGCACTTTAATCCTTCCAGGAACCCAGAGACCCCTTTTCCAGCCCCAGATCCACTCCTTGCTCCTCGTTTTCTGTCCCGTTTGTTCCCCCGAGGCTCTGGCGCCGCCACCTCTGGCAGCCTCCTTGCTTCCAGATGTAAACGGGTTCCTAAAAACCCCACATCTGGCCGGATTTGGGGCTGCCTGGCCAACAGCAGAGGCTGCAGAGAAATCAGGGGCTTCTCTTGCGACTGCTGCGAGTTTTAGGGTCATGGTGTCAGCAGAGCTGCCAGCCCCCTGCATTCCCTGTGGGACACCTTCCTTTGGTGCCCTGTGGCTCCTGGGCGTGGATTTTGCTGGAGGATGGAGGACGATTGAGGGGCTGTGCCCTCAAAGAGCCACGGTCACCGCAGGCACTTCACACCCCTCGGGATGATCCTGCAGCTCCCAGCATCCTTTTAAAATCCTGCGTTAAAATAAGCAGGTCCTTTCCCTGCTTTCCCTATTTCCCTTCTGGGGGATGTGTCCCTTTCCCTGCTTTCCCTATTTCCCTTCTGGGGGATGTGTCCCTTTCCCTGCTTTCCCTATGTCCCTTCTGGGGGTTGTGTCCCTTTCCCTGCTGCCTTGACCCCAATATCATTCTTGAGGCTGTTCCTTCTTGGGGTACAAAGTGATTTCTGGGTCTCACAGCCACATTTATTTCAATTCAAAAGGCACAAATCCCAGGAAACATTGGATTAAACAACCCCAAGCTGGTGATTTACCAGCATTTTGATTGCTGTAGGAGAACGTTGAATTCCCAGGTGCTCTGGGTTGGTCTCCATGGAAATCGGTAGGAGCCTTTGGATTGCACAATCCTGAGGCTGAGGTTTTGTCTCATCAGCTGAGGATGTGATGGGAGCTTTGCTTTTTGTGTCACTGAAATTCCTGATGAAAATGGGAACGTGCCCAGCCCAGGCTGTCACCCGACAGCAAGAAACGAAAAACAGGGAGAAGGGGTGGTACAAAAATGGAAATTACGGTCATTAAAGCACAAAAAACCCCATCAGAATAAATCTGGGCATTATAAACACCCGGCTGCTTCATCCAGGCTGCTTCTCCAGAGCTTGTTGTGGCTGGAAACTGGAAAAGCAGGGAATTATCCAGAGCTGCTGTTAACCATTAACTGCTTTGCTTCGGGTTCTGGCTGCAGCCTGCACAAAGAGCCGGTGTTTTGAGGAGTTAATCTTTCTTCAAAGGCCACCCAAGCCAATGGAAAAACTGGATGGGCGTCCAGGGATGCAGGTGACAAGGAGCTGTGTTTGCAATGGCAACCAGGCAACCCAGCAGGGAGCTCCAGGTGGCCCCAGGTGGCTCCAGGTGGCCCCAGGTGGCTCCAGGTGTCACAGCAGCCACCTGGGAAAAGGGATGGGCCTGGAAGATCAAGATCTAAACAGTCAAGAAGGGATAAGCAGGAGAATAAAGACAGGCAGAGGGCACATCCCAGAGGCAGCAACAGCATCCAAAGGGATCCCTGGTGATGCCTCCTCCAGCCACCTAGAAACAGAGACTGGACAAGAGTAAGGGAATAAAGACAGGTATTTATTTGAAGGGCCTTCAAGGTACACCCTGGGGGAGCCAGAGGCTGCTTCCAAAAAATGGACCCCAAGATGGACCACGGGTCACAAGTTCTTCACACTTTTATAGGTTTGGATCATTTGCATATCAGGGTTAATTCTCCAATTAAAGCCCCAGTTTAACGATGTAACGCCCCTCAGCTTGCCCCCCTTAGAATCTTTAGTTTACACATTTTGGGCCTAAAAACAGCCTGGCTGTCCTTGAAGGCAAAGCCTGGAGAGGCTTTGTTATGTCTACCCAGTATGAGAGAACAGGAATTACAGGCTCCAAGGAACTTCAGAGTTACACTCTGAGCAGTACAGAATTTGAAAATAGAAAAGTTAAAACCTAAGGCATCACTGGTTCAGCAGAGGTCAGGGAAATGTCGGGAAATGAGGGCCAAAGGAAAGGAGGAATCTTCATCAGGGACAGACAAAGAGGAATGGGTTCAAGAAAGGGGGAATTCAGGCTGGATATTGGGAGGGAATTGTCCTCGGTGAGGGTGGGGAGGCCCTGGCACAGGGTGCCCAGAGAAGCTGTGGCTGCCCCTGGATCCCTGGAAGTGTCCAAGGCCAGGTTGGAGGGGGCTTGGAGCAGCCTGGGATGGTGAAAGTTGTCCCTGCCCATGGAATTCAATGATCTTTAAGGTCCCTTTCCAACCCAGCCCTTTCCATGATTCCACAGCTCTGGGACCATCCCACGGTGGGATAAACTCCCTCTCTGGATGGGAGATTTTCCTACAAAAGAGGAGTGGAGCAGCTCAGCTGGGAACATCTGCATCCATCCCAGCCCATCCCGGCTGCTCTCTGCAACCTTTTCCATGGATCTGCAGTGGCACAGGGACCTGGATCTCTGGGCTGGGAGCACAGCAGTGCCCTGCTCTGGAGAGGAGCAGCACATTCCCATCCCCATCCCCTCCCATTCCCAATCCCACAGGAGCATCAGCCACTGCTTCCTGCGAGAAACATCGGAAAAATCGTAGAGCGAGAGAGGAATTCCATCCCAGGCAGGTTTGGGGGGAAGGTTCTTGGTTTTGTTTCTCAGCTTCAAAAAATCATTTCAGATGTTTGTTTCTAGAAAACAAAGAAGTCCTGGCTCCACGGTGGCTTTGTTCCCTTTTCCAGCAGGAGGGGAGTGCCCTGACCCAGGGATTGTTCCACTTCCTCCCACCCTCCTTCAGCTGGAGAAGTTCTGTGATTTCGGTGGGTTTTAAACAGCAGAGGAGGGGGTGGGGGAGAAATGAGAACACGCTCAGCATCATCTCCACGAGAGCATTCCAGGACAGAGCAAACAAAGAGGAAATTAAATTTTCCACTTTTCTTTTATCATCCAAACAGAAGCGGAATGAATGCGTCAATCCAAAATGAAATTTTCCCTGTTTCAGAAGCCTCCCCCAAGAAAGTGTGATCAGAAATGTTTTAATTTTTTGGAGGAAAAAGATGGATTTGATGGAATCGGACTCTTTGATCCCCAAATTGTGGCTAAGCAGGGTGGAAGAGCACTTCCAGCTCTCCATCCTGTGGCTGGAGTTGGATATTTCCTTCTGGTCCTTGTGCAAACTCCAGATGGTTTTGGTAAATAGGTGGAGAATCCCACAGACATCCCACATCCCATGGGAAGCTGGGCACAGGGCGGATTTTGGGAGGATTTTGTGAAGATTTTGTGAAGATTTTGTGAGGATTTTGTGAGGATTTTGTCAGGATGGGTGGGAGAGGAGAAATCCCTCCTTGGTCTCCCATCCTACCACCTCCACCCCAAGCTCTGATGCATCCCAGGTGCTCCTGCTGGGATAACAGCAGGAGAAATTCCCATGGGCTCCAAGCAGCCCCAGCTCCAGGGCATCACCTGTTGTTGAGGCTGCCCTCGGAGGGAGCTCGGAGCTATTTTTGGAGCTGCTTGAGGGCAGCGAGGATTAACGAGCCCCAAGTGCACAAGAGAGGGCTCGGATTTGCTCAGCCACAAACTCTGCCCCAGCTGGGAAAGGAAGGGCCAGACTGGGATCCTTGGGAAATTTAGGTTAAATATTAGGGGAAAATCTTCCCTGTGAAGGTGGGGAGGCCCTGGCACAGGGTGCCCAGAGAGCTTTGGCTGCCCCTGGATCCCAGGAAGTGCCCAAGGCCAGGTTGGATGGGATGGAGCAGGGCCAGAGCACAACTCACCACTGGCAGCACTGGGGACAATCATGACAAGGGACAGGAACTGCAAAGAGCAGAAAAAGCCACAGAGGGACTGCACAGGGCAGGATTTTCTGTCTGAGAGGAGCCAGGTCAGGTGGTGGCACCCATGGATGTCAGAGGAGTTCCAGAGCTTACCTCCCTAATAAAAATACACGGAGGGCAAGGCCCTGGAAAGCTTTCAGAGTTGTTTTCATCCTCCTGCAGCAAACCTGGCCCTTCTCCTGCCTGCAGCTTCCCCTCTCCTTTGGGTCCTGAAGGGAAAAGGGACTTTTAGCCCACCAGATGCTCTTGCCAAGTCCTGAAGCCTCATCAGGGCTCCTTTCCATGTGGACACCAATCCCAAACCTCTCTCCCGGTGTCCCAGTTTGAGGAATGCTCTCCCTCTTTTCCAGGCAGGGAATGCTCAGCAGAGCAGAGCACAGATCCTGATTCCCAGGCAGAGGAAGGGAGGTTCCTCCCTGGTTGCTCAGCTCGTTCCCCGTCCGTGGTGTAAATCCCAGGATTTGGGTCTTTCCTACTGCCTGCCGTGTGGAGATTCCTCCCTCTGAGCTGGGCAGGAGCTGCAGGGAGAAAATGAGGTGGTTTTAATTTAAAAAAAGACAGAGAGGATCTCTGAGGAAGGAGAGAAAAGAGAGAGTTTCCACTTTCACTTCCAGAACGCCTCTACCAGCTGAGGGATGTGTGGGACACTGGGAAAAGGCTGGAGAAGAAAGACTTCCAGAGGGCCCTGAGGATGAAATGCTGAAGAGATCAATTTCACCCATAAAATTGCTGTTGCTGCAGGAATCCAGGCTGATAATTGGATTGACAACTCCTCGGATCTCAGCTCGGTGTCTCCTGGCTGATTCCTGCTGAGCCATCCCTCTGACCTTTGGAATGTTCGGCTTTTTGGGGAGAAGCAGAGGGGGAGCAGCTGAGTGGGGGATTCAGTCAATTTCTGAGTGGGGAACTCAGTCAATATCTGAGTGACGAATTCAGTCAATTTCTGAGTGATGAATTCAGTCAATATCAGAGTGACGAATTCAGTCAATTTCTGAGTGATGAATTCAGTCAATATCAGAGTGACGAATTCAGTCAATTTCTGAGTGATGAATTCAGTCAATATCAGAGTGACGAATTCAGTCAATTTCTGAGTGATGAATTCAGTCAATATCAGAGTGACGAATTCAGTCAATTTCTGAGTGATGAATTCAGTCAATATCAGAGTGACGAATTCAGTCAATTTCTGAGTGATGAATTCAGTCAATATCAGAGTGACGAATTCAGTCAATTTCTGAGTGATGAATTCAGTCAATATCAGAGTGACGAATTCAGTCAATTTCTGAGTGATGAATTCAGTCAATATCAGAGTGACGAATTCAGTCAATTTCTGAGTGATGAATTCAGTCAATATCAGAGTGACGAATTCAGTCAATTTCTGAGTGATGAATTCAGTCAATATCAGAGTGACGAATTCAGTCAATTTCTGAGTGATGAATTCAGTCAATATCAGAGTGACGAATTCAGTCAATTTCTGAATGAAGAATTCAGTCAATATCTGAATGATGAATTCAGTCGATATCTGAATGACGAATTCAGTTGATATCTGAGTGATGAATTCAGTCAATATCTGAGTGATGAATTCAGTCAATATCTGAGTGACGAATTCAGTCAATTTCTGAATGATGAGTTCAATCAATATCTGAGTGTGGAATTCACCTGATATCTGAGTGATGAATTCAGTCAATATCTGAGTGATGAATTCAGTCAATTTCTGAGTGACTTCACCTGCTGGAGCCCGGCCCTGCCCAGGACATTCCCCCTCAAGCAGCAGTGCCAGGGAGCAGGACCTGATGGGACAAGTGACAGCTGCTGCCCCAGCCCTACATCCAAGGTGACTCCATGGAGTGGTGATGGCTGAGCTGAGCTCAGAGCTGGGGGATGTCCCCCAGGTGAGGGACAGACCCAGATCCTGTGGATGCAGAGCTCACCTGGAGCCCTGGGAGTGTGGCTGCCACCTCCAGCCCTCTCCCAGGACAAAGAGGGGGTGACAAACCCATGGCACTCTCAGGGACATGCTCCTACCTTCACTCTCAGCCCCTCAGGCAGATCTCTTGGGGCACTGTCACGCTGTCCCCTGGGTGGCATTTCCAGCATGAAGTGTCCCCTCGGGTCCCAGGGGGGCTCTGGCAGCTGGCAGACTTGGCTTTCCTCTTGGCACATGGTTTGTTTGTCATGGGAGCTCTGGTAATGTTCCCCTGAAGGATTTGGGAGATAAATAAAGCTCCTGCCAAGGCAGGAGGGATTTCTTTCTGCAGCAGCCATTTATCCTTCATGGCTTTTCCGAGGATTTATTGCCTGGCTTTTCTTCTGGAGCAGAAAAACTCGGAGGTGCCTGGAAAATGTCCCCTCTGCCTGGTTTTGGGGGGTGTTTCTTGAGCCCAAACTGGATTTTCCCTCTCATTTAAATGGTTGTGAATCCCACATCACCCCAGCCCCTGCAGGACACAGCCAGGCCCTCCCAAGATCCTAAAGCTCTGCTTTTTCCTGGAAACCTCTCCCAAGACCTCACATAACCCAACTTCCAGGGCCCCTTCTCGGGGGATTATTAGAGGCAGAAAAAGGAGCCTGACTCACCGTGCCCTGCACCTGCAGCTGGAATTCCCTCCACACTCATGGCAGGGCTGATTTTCCATCTGCTTTTCAGGATGAGCCCCCCCAGGGCAGTGCCCTGACTCCATCCTGCCATGGGCAGGTGTCTCTGTGGTGACAGAAGTGTCCCTCACGCCTGGCCTGGGAGCTGGGGAATGTAGCAGGGGGTCCCAGCAGCTTCACCCCCACAGACATCCCCTGTTTTCCTCCATTTCCCCCATTCCTCGATGGTTTTGAACCAAAAATGTGGAAAATCATCCGTTCTGAGTGGGCATTTCCTTGCAGAGAGCTGAGTTGTGCCTGGATTCCCGGCCCAAGCACAGGGATAAATCCCAGTGGGAGATGGATTCCTGTCTTTTAGTGATTAATGCAGCCTCCAGCAACATCAAACACTTCTGCTGATGCGGGGGAATTTGTAAGCAAGAGGATCTTTTACTGCATTAGGGATTGAAGAACAGTTCTCTCAACCCTCCCGTAAATAAATTAAATTAAATCAATGGAAGTGGTCATTCCCCCCTGCCAGGGAATCCCTGAGTGTCCAAGGCCAGGTTGGCATAATGGAAGTGTTCCCTGCCCATGGAATGAGATGATTTTTAAAGCCCCTTCCAACCCAAAGCACCCCATAACTCTGTGATTTCTAAAGAGAGAGCTTTAGTCTGATGAATCCTTGCAGGGAGAGAGTGGGACAAGAGCAATAAAGAGGCTCTGACATTAAATCACATTAATTGCAACATAATCTTGCAAATGTGTCGCTGGCTGCCAGATTTGCTCATTCCATGAGCAACTGCACTCCCACTCCCTTCACCAGGAGCTCATTCCTCACATAAATCACAGCAGGGTCCTTCTTCAGCAGCGAGGATTCCTCCTGCTTTTGCGTTTTTTGCTGTAGTTTCTGGTTTAAAACACGCTCTGTCCCTCTGTTAGGTGTTTTTTCCCGTGTTTTCCTGGATCAAGGAAAGCATGATCCCACCAAATCCCTGCTCTGCGTGGAGCCAAAGCCCAGCTGCCCATGGAAAGGTGCCTGTGGTCATGAAAAGGTGCCCGTGGTCAGTTTAGGTCCTGCCACGCAAAAATCAGGGGAATTGTGACCTAATTAAGGATAAAAAGTGAGGTAATTCCAAAAATAGCTCTTGTGGGTGGGCAGATCGTGTCCTGGGCAGTGGGGCAGAGCCAGGCTGGACCCCTCAGGGCAGGCAGGTTTAGGGGTTTCAGCCTCTCTGTGGGTTTGACATCAAAACCCACACCTGGAACTCAAGGGCTTGGTCAGGTCAGAACATTTGTGGGGATGCTCTGCTTTGCCTGGCAAAAAAACCCCACAGGATCCCAGGAGCTGTGGCAGGGGGTGGGGGGAGTCTCCATGTGCAGACACCGAGCTCCTCTCCCTTCCCACCCTGGGAAAAGCCCTCTCCCTGTCCCTGGGAATGGGCAAAGCTCAAGATGACCCCACCAGAGCCAAAACCTGTGGGTGGAGCTGCACAGAAGAGGCCAAACCCAACCCCACAGAGCCCAGTGTGGGACAGGGGGGCTCAGAAGCCGCTTTCTCATCCTGGATTCCCACTAAACCACAACTTCCCCTGAGCCCTGCTGCAGCAGACCTCATTTGACATGGAATTCCGTGCACCAGGCAGGAGTCTCTGTGTCCCGAAATATCCCTGACAGGTGCCCTCAAAATCCTGGCACCAGAGTGACACCACTGAGCGAGATCCCAAAATGGATTTCATCTCTTTGAGCCCAACCAGACGCAACCCTGGACCTCCAGGTCACTTTTATTTGTCCAGCTTCTCTCAGGCACAGGGATTGCCCACAGCTCCTGTCTGGCTGCCGAGGCACAGAGCTCGGGGCTGGGGCAAGCTCTGGGTTAAAATCTGGTTATCAAGATTATTAGAGAGGTTTCTCTGCCCTAATTAAGGAGCAAACAACCCAAAGTCAATAGCAGAGATTTTTATTTAACAGTAAACGTGAGGTGCAGAGGGATGGGCAGTGTTTGGATGGATGGAGGGATGGATGGAGGGATGGATGATGGATGGATGGATGGATGGATGGATGGATGGATGGATGGATGGATGGATGGATGGATGGATGGATGGATGGAGGGATGGATGGATGGATGGATGGATGGATGGATGGATGGATGGATGGATGGATGGATGGATGGAGGGATGGATGGATGGATGCAGGGATGGATGGATGGATGGATGGATGGAGGGATGGATGGATGGATGGAGGGAGGGATGGATGGAGGGATGGATGGAGGGATGGAGGGATGGATGGATGAATTCCCAATAGGAATCTGGAAGGCAAAGCACTGCATGGCACTGGGGTTTTTGGGACTTCTTCCCAGCTCTGCCAAGAGGAAATTTGGAAAATCAACTCCATCCCCTCCTGCATTTTGAATTCTCCTGCAGAGGCAGGAAACTCTCTCCACGACAAGCTCCAGGTTTTCCAATTGTTATTGTCCCTAGGGATGCCACCCACAGTCAGAGAGGGATTTTGTGATCCTCTGCCTTCGCTGGGACCTGTCCTGTCCCCTCCCCTCCAGCCTGGCATTTCTGGGCAGGGCCAGCTCAGGCTGCAGGAGCTGCAGGAGCAGCTCTGCCCATGGTGGCTGGAGGTGACAATGGCATGGGTGGTGGCTGTGGGGACCCCAGAGGTGGCAATGGCGTGGGTGGTGGCTGTGGGGACCCCAGAGGTGGCAGTGGATCAGCTGCGTGATCACACATGGTGTGAGTCCTTCAGAGCTGCAGGATTTTATTCAAAGGCCACAGGGCAATTCCTTGTTTGTAAAATGTTCCGTGTTCCACAGGGAAAAAGGAAAAAAAGCCCAGCAGCGTAACTGAAACCAACCCAATCTCCAGCATCAAATCCAATCGAGTTTCCCCGTTAACCACAGGTCTGGAGAACATTGGATTGAGTCATTTACGGAGCTGAATCGATGGGGATCTTCTGGAGTGACTCCCAGCAGCAGCAGCAGCAGCAGCAGCAGTTTGTGTTTGCAGAGATGAATATTGGTGCTGCCCAATGCTGCAGGGCCACTCCTGCCATGGTCCCCACTTGGGGGGTGACACAGGGCATGGGCCACCATGGAAGGGTCCCCACAGCGTGGCAGCGGTGCAAAAATGCCCTGGAAAGAGGTAGGAGGCTGTTCTGTGGCAGGTGTGGAGCCCTGTGGTGCCACAGATCCCAACCCAGAGGTGTCCCAGGGCTGCTGATAACAGAAACCACAGCACCAGAGGGTCCCAGAGTGGGGTGGGTTGGAAGGGACCTCAAATCTCATCCAGTGCCACCCCAGCCATGGGCAGGGACACCTTCCACTCTCCCAGGCTGCTCCAAGCCCCATCCAGCCTGGCCTTGGGCACTGCCAGGGATCCAGGGGCAGCCCCAGCTTCTCTGGGAATTCCATCCCAGCCCCTCCCCCCCCTCACAGCCAGGAATTCCTTCCCAATATCCCACCTATCCCTGCCCTCTGGCAGTGGGAAGCCATTCCCTGTGTCCTGTCCCTTCATCCCTTGGCAATTGTCTCTCTCCATGCTTCCTGCAGCCCCTTCAGGCTCTGCAAGGCCACACTGAGGTCCCCCAAAGCTTCTCCTCTCCGGGCTGAGCAATCCCAGCTCTCCCAGCCTTTCCTCCCAGCAGAGCTGCTCCATCCCTCGGATCCCCTGGTGCCTCCTCACCCAGGCCCAAAGGATGCTCTCCCCATCCCTCTGCACCCTCCATTCCCAGGATCAGCTCCCTCACCTGGACCTGCTGCCCACCCCACAGAGAACCCCAGGCAGACTTTGACCTGTCCTGGGACTGTGCAACGAACGAGACAACTTCACTTTTACAATCCCAGTCGCGTTTGCAGGTTTAGAGCAACCCAACCTCCTTCATCCCTTTTTTCCAGGGCCAGAAGGAAAGTCCTAGGGAATTGGAGTGATGCAATCCCTGAATCATCCTGTGAAGAGCAGAGGTGGGCGAGTGCTGGGTGTGAATCACACAGCTCCTAATTGCAGCCCCCGCTCGGCAGCCAACTGCCCGAGTTGTTGTTTGCTGTCCTATTTTTCCTTTTCTTTGCCAATTTGACAGTGCTTGTTCATTACAGCTTTTTTTATTTGGACTTTCTGAGCCCGCTGCCTCTGGCTCTGGGGTGGCAGTAATTTTTTAATGAATCTCCCCCAGATGGAGAGGAACAAAAGAGCTGGAGGAGAGGGTTTGATTTCCAGCCTCTGGCAGTGCTTTATAAACAGCTCAGCTGATTAAAAAGACAAGGGTGCTCTTTTAATAACAGGTTTTGTCAGGGTTCAGCTAATTAATTTCAGAGGAAAATGCAGCATTTTGGTTAAGCAGCCACTTGAGCTCCTTTCTCTGTTCAGCTTCTCTTTGGCTTCGTGATAAAATTTCCGTGTCTCACTTGAAGGGGGTTGGAAGTTAAGGATGGTTAAAGTCCTTTCCAACCTGGCCAAACCTCAACCTGCTGCCCAAATCCCTGGAAAACATGGGCAGGGTGGGAACGAGGAGCTGTCCGTGCTGCAGCCTCGGCATCCTGCAGGAAAACACCGAGGAAAAGCTGCTGGCAAATAAAAGGAATTCAAGTTAACCCTTCCTGTCCTGTCCTCCCACACTGGGGGCTCCTTATTGGTAAAGAATCAGGTGTGAGAAAGGAACGGAGAGAATGGGCATGGAAAACTGGGATTCGTGGAGTGGGGAGAAGCAGCAGGGAGTCTGTGTGACCTCCCAAAGGTGAGGGACCAACACCATTCCCAGTTTTGCTTGGTTTTTCCCGATTTCCTGATCAACCCCCACTCTCCCAGGGCTGGGAAACACCAGGACAAGCACAGGGGGAGCTCAGCAGAGCCCAGAACTCCTTCCCTGGGCACCAAAAAAATCAGGATATTGCATCCAGCAGGTCCTGCTGGATAAAATCAGGTTCATTTCTGCAACCTTCACCTCGTTTAGAGGCAACCCCATCCCCATTGCCCTCCCCTTGCTCCACTTGTGAAATAAATGTCTATTTTTGTGCTCAGCCTCTGCCTGTTCCCCACGTACTGCCGGGGAAATGAAGAGCTGTGTTTATTGCAAAGGGCTTTGTTAGAGCATCAGGAAGCATAAATCAATTCCCAAACGAAGTCCTGTGGTACCCCAGGAATCAGAGCTGACAAACGCAGAGATTTGCTGGGTTAAATTAATAGCGAGGCAAGATAAAAGGCGAGGCAGGCCGTAAAATGAGTCAGGTACAATAAACTCCCCGAAATTCAGCGCTCAGCAGTAAATAACCAGCAGATGGGTTTTAAAAATCAACATGGAAAAGCAAATTCTGGGAAAGCCTGAGGAGGAGTTGCTCCTGCCTTTGCTGCCCTGGTGGGGGCTGCAGGAGGAGAGCACCAGTGGAAATTTCACAGCGGAATCTTCCACTTTTCCAGCCGTTTTGAGGAGAGGCAAATTCAGATTTCCTCGTGTCCTCCTCTGGTGCTGGTGGGACCAAGAGCTGGGGCTTCCCTCTCTGGTTGTGCTTTCGTGCAGAGCTTGGGAAATGCTGGTTTTTGGCAAATAAACGAATGGAAGAGATCAAGCCCTGGGCAAAAGGGAGCAGAGCGGTCACTGCCCACCCCGCAGGACTCACAGGCACCTCGGGGAGCATCACCCAGGGCTGGAAAAGTGATGTCCTGATGGGAATCACCCGGGAATGCCACCCTGGGCAGGCGGGGTGTGGCACAGGGGCGCTCTGGGGATGTTCCCTTCCCCTGCTGGAAGACAAAATGTGAATTTTCTCTTTTCTCTCCTTGCCCGGAGACACTCTGTGTCTTTTTTTTTGAGTTTAATTAATCCTACCTCATTTTCCCATTGCGGTGAGGTGCTCTCCTAAGTGGCTTTTCCCACTGGAGCTGTCCTGGAACATCCCCAGCAGCCACCTCTGGTCACTGCTCATGCCCAGTGACAGGGACAAGCTGCCCCAAGCGTGGCTGTCACCCAGGGCAGCACCTGGGGCGCTGCTGGCTGAGCTCACTGAACATTTTCCCACCTTCTGTGGCTTCTTCCACCGCTCCTCTGCCCTCTAATTAACTAATGAGGCGTGATGAGGCTGTGAGGTGCTCAAGGAGTGACAAGGCCACCGAGTGTGGCGTTTCCCTGGGGAGCCCTGACAGGATTCGGGAGGGGATGGGGTAATAAACACCAAAATGGGAGCACTTGGAAAGTGAGAATTGCTCAGAAAGACACAAAATTCTTTAACCCCATGGGTTTTCCTGCATTCCCAAGTGGCCACTACTGGAAGGAGGGGTGGGAGAAGATCCTGCTTTTCTGGGAGTCTGTCCCTCCTCAAGGCAGTGGGACATAGACTCTTTTAAACCCTTTTTTTTTTTTTTTTGAGGATGTGGCTAAAACTCTGCTGGAATATTCCAGGCTGGAGCTCATAAAGCTCTTCCACGTAAATTAAGTTACAGGTTCATCCCTTTGAGTTTCATCGCTTTTTGTTTGTGAAATTCAATCCAATGATGAATAATAATAATAATAACAATAATAATAGTAATTAAAGATTGGCTGACGAGCAGGAAATCAATCCCTGTCTCCTGGGCACTCACTGAATATCAGTCATTTTTTAAAAATCCGTTGTTTTTTTATAAACATGTAATTACTGTCTAACTAAAACTGAATTAACAGGTTGGGCTGATGTGTGCCTGGATGTGCAGCAGCTCTGCTGGGAGACATCCAGGGTTTGGGAGCAGCTCCTTTCCCACCTGCCAGCCCTGGCTGTGTTTTTCTCAGGCAGCCTCTGAGTTTGAGGTGCTGTCCCTCAAAAACTCATCAACCACTGGGTGCAGCCCCAGCCTTCCCAAAAAATCCTGCCTGCACCTGGAGAACACAGAGAAAATGCAGAATTGCCTCTTCAGAGTGAAGCTTTCGGCATCGAGCTGGTGGAAAAGAATTAATTAAATTAAATATTAGGAAGAAATGGAGGCCCTGGCACAGGGTGCCCAGAGAAGCTGTGGGTGCCCCTGGATCTCTGGAAGTGTCCAAGGCCAGGTTGGATGAGGCTTGGAGCACCCAGGGACAATGGAAGGAGTCCCTGCCATGGCAGGGGTGGGAAGGGATGAATTTAAGGTCCCTTCCAACCCAAATCAGTCTGGGATTCTGGGATATTGGCACACAAACGTGCACAAACCCCAGCACAGATCCCAGATCCATCAAGGCTGCTCCTTCCTGGCTCCCAGGTGAGGTTGAACTCCTCCAAGGCAGAGCCCCTCCTGCCAGCAGCAGTGAGAACACAAAGTCTGGGCTGGGTGGGAGCAGAGGAGCTCCCTGAGCCTGGCTGGAGGAGCTCTGGGAGGTCCAGGAGGGTGATTTAGGTGTTTACACAACCTCAGAGTCAGAGCCTGATAACAATTATCTCTCTGATGCTGTGAGAGTCTCTGCAGTCACCCAGGACGGGTTTCGGCTTGAGCTGAGTAAATCCAGCTTAATTAATGCTCCTTGGAGCCACGTTCCCAAGGGAGCTGAGCCTTGGCTCATCTCTGCATCCACCAGGGGCTGAGATCAGAATCATCTCCCCCAGGAGCTCAGGGTGATGGGTGCTCACCCACAGCTCTGACCCTGTCACTCACCCCTCTGCCTGTCCCTGAGGGCCACCAACCTCAGGCACAGGGTGACACCGAGGGCAGCTCCCAGCAGCCTTCTAGATGTGGCTCCTGCTGCATCTTTTCCCCACTGAAACACCACCGGAGAGTGATTTTCCAAGGGATTTTCCATCCTGCTTGTGCTTGATTCCAGGTGCCATCCCCTCCTCCTTTTCTGCCGCTTCGGAGGAAGATGGGAAGAGCAGGAACAGCAGAGGAACGGGCTCCCAGTGAGCTGAGCAGCCCAGTTCACACCTCCCAGGGCACCTCCCTTTGCTCCTGGGATGCCCAGGAAGGGCTGGATTGGCAGGTGGATGGATGCCAGAGCAATTCCACAGCTCCCAGAAGCTACTCCAGTCCCCCTCTTCTGCTGCTTGCCTCTCCCTCCTCTCCCACAGCGCTGCTCTGAATGTCAGATTTTGGGGAGGGAACCCAAAACAAGGCAGAAATCCAGATGTTGGGAGAAATCCCACTCTGCCAGGGATGGAGAGGCTTTTCAGGAAAGCCTGGGGAGGGGAGGGAAGAGGAGGACAAGCACTGACACAGCAGCAGCTGGCCCAGGGCCACCCCTTTGTCCCGATCGTGGCTCGTGTTTATTTTTTATATCAGCCAAGGCCTCTCGTCCTGGTTGGAGGGCAAGGAAAAGGAAAGGGCTCGTTTCCCTAAATCCCACAGGAATGGCAGCTGTGGTTTGGCAGGGCTGGGCTGGGAATGCTGTGAGAGCCCAGCGTTGGCTGGGAGGCTGCTGGGGGAGTGACCTTTATCCTGGAGAGCAGGAAATATTAATGAGCTGTTAATTAGCCCCAGGTTTCTCTCACACCCACGCCCTGCACTCGTGCACAGGTTTGAGCCAGGGGGTGTTGGCAGCATCTCTGCCACCCAAAAAAGAGCACGAGCAGGACAAAACGTGGTGGAATTTTGCTGTGGCATCACTGAAGTGACATCTGCTGATTTCCACAGGCAGCAGCCTTCGTGCCAAAAAATAAATCACCAGAGGTCCAGGAGGATTTGCAGAGTGTCCAAAAGAGACTCTTTCCTAAGTGTCCCTTAGGCTTTCATCTTTCCAGGTGAAAATACAATGAGATCAAGGGATTTCCGATGGAGATGAATTCAGAGAGAGCAGAGGGACACATCATGAAGAGCTTTGTGCCAGTTCTTAGGGCAGGTTTGGAAAGAATTTGAGAACAAACCAGTTCCTGCCTGGGAGTTTATCGAAACAGCATCAAGAAGATTTCAGAAGAAAATCTGTCAAGCCCAGCAAAGGATCTTTGAGGAGGAGTTCAGGAAGAAAGGACGGAGAGAAGGCAGGACAGGGACAAAGCAGGTCCTGCCATCCCCAAAGCTTCTGGGGTGCCAAATAACTCCCAAAACCAGCACAGAAGACAGAGATGGCTCTGAAGGTGATGAAACTCCTGCCAGGTTTCCCAGGGATGCATTCCTGCCCCTCAGGTGCTCTGCCACCACCAGAGCACACATCCTTGTGCCACACCACGAGATAAAAATGGGAAAACCCAGCTGATGGGTCAGGGAAATCTGGGAGAGACCCCTGATGCTCTGGAGTCATAGAGGAATTAATGAAATCCTTCCCAAAGCACTGGAGGAATGGGGTTTTTTTAATCTGATTAATATTGTAGGAATACTTTGGGATCAAGCCTGGCTTAAATCTCAGACAGGGCTAAGAAAAAGTCATGCTGCCATTAAACAATGAGCTGTGAAGAGATGAGGGTGTCCCAGGGAGGATTAAACCCCACAACCAGCCCATAAATCCTGCAGCTGCTGCTCCCCACACACCAGTGTGGGTCTGTGCTCTGTGTGGCCCCAGTGCTGCAGTCAGAGCAAGTGCAAAAGAAAGAAAAAAACCCAAACAAAACAGCAAAAGAAAACCCCCACCCCATAACCAGAGCACAGAGGGAGCTTGCTTATGTAAGGATTTATTCCTCCTTCCTCAAAAGCCATCTGCTGCTCAGGAGCTCATTTCTGTGTGTTCATCCTGGTTCCTGGACTGCATTCCAAGAGTCTCCATGGCCAAATGTGGAGTCTTTTTAATTTCCCTCCCCTCTCCTGCAGTGTGGCAGGAATTGGTGGCACTTGTGCTGCTTCCTACACTCGTCCCCAGTGCTGTGGAGAGAAGAGGCTCTGGTGCCAGTTTTCCTGCCTGTTTCCTGCCTTTTTCCCACCTGTTTTCCTGCCTGTTTCCTGCCAGTTTTCCTTCCAGTTTTCCTGCCTTTTTCCTGCCAGTTCCCTGCCTTTTTCCTGCCAGTTTTACTGCCTTTTTCCCACCTGTTTTCCTGCCTGTTTCCTGCCAGTTTTCCCTCCAGTTTTCCTGCCTTTTTCCTGCCAGTTCCCTGCCTGTTTCCTGCCAGTTTTACTGCCTTTTTCCTGCCAGTTTTCCTTCCAGTTTTCCTACCTTTTTCCTGCCAGTTCCCTGCCTGTTTCCTGCCAGTTTTCCTTCCAGTTTTCCTGCCTGTTTCCTGCCTGTTTCTTCCCAGGTTTCCTGCCAGTCCCCTGCCTGTTTCCTGCCTGTTTCTTCCCAGTTTTCCTGCCAGTCCCCTGCCTGTTTCCTGCCTGTTTCCTGCCTGTTTTCTGCCTGTTCAGCACAAGAAAGGGAGAAGAGGGAGAGGAGCAGCAGGGAAGTGACTCTGGATGGGGAATAGTGAAGCCAAATGTAAAAATAATTCCCAGTGGGGATTTTAATCTTCTTGTGCTGAGGTGGCATCAGGCAGGGGGGGCAGTCCTGGAGCTGCCACCTCTGCTGGCACTGCCCAGGGTCACCTGAGTGTCCCTGGGACAAGGTGAGCTCTCAGGGCAGGGCCAGCAGCACTGCAGGAATTCCAGGCCTGTTCCAGGTGTTTCCATCCCAACACGCCCCAGTGCAGAGAGGGAAATTTTATTTCAGCTCCTGCAGCCACAGTTGGTGACTCCTGGCTCCGGCTCAGCCTCAACCCCTGCTCCTCCTCCCTCCATGCATATTTATGAGCCCAATTATCACTGAACAAGCAGGTTGCTGTGCAAATAAATGATTTTTAATCTAAATTACCCAGTTTACACACTCCCCCCCAGCTCTGCGGAGCAGAACAGCTGGTGTTTACCAACTCCTCATTACCGAGCCAGGCAACACCAGGAGAAGCTGCCCAGAGAGGGGAGGCCACCTCTGAGAAAAGCTGAGCTCGAGGTTTATCTCTGTTCTTCCACATCAGGTCTCTCATCCAGCCCAGTTTGCACCACTGTGCCACGAAGGAATGATGAAAAAATATCTGCTGATAACAACTGTTATTATTGGGCGCTGTATTTCTGCAGGAAAGAGTCATTTCCACGAAAATCCAAATAAACCCAGCTCTCTCTGCCCATATCTGTATTTCCATTTATCGGCATTTCCTTTCTCCTGATTCCACGGGAGGCTCACACCAGAGCTCAGATGATGCAAGAATTATTCCTGCCTTGGTATTTCCACCATCCAAGAATGAACATATGGGAGAGAAATCCAGCCCCTCGTTATTCCAGGCCTTAAATGGCCCCCTGAGGCATTAAACAAACACAGGATCACAGTGCCAGCGCTGGGCTTTGCGTCAGGACTGGGAATGCTGGTGCCTGGAAGGTCAAACTGGGGAAGGATTGGAGCAGCAGAGCCAAAGCAGGGATGTTCCTGCAGCTCCCAGCAGCCTCTGGAAGCGCTGGGAAGGAAGGTGCTGCTCTGAGCAGCACGTGCTGCTGGCACGTGGCTCCCACCAGGCTTATTTCCAGCCTGGCTGGCTGCAGGGAGCAAGGAAAACTCCTGGCCTGGGCATGGAACAGGCAGTCACAAGTGGCTCAGGAAGGAGTCACAAGCCACGGCACACCTGGTGCCGGAGGAGATTTGATCCATCCTTTCCCTTTCCCCTATTTCTGCCTCCGCCTGGGGAGGAGGACGACGCTGCTGGTCGATGCCTTCTGCAGGAAAATTCCTGTGTTGCCGCATTCCTTCTCTTCCAGCCTTCTCCTGGAGCAGCAGCACAGGCTCTGCACCCCTCAGCACCTCGAGGGTGCATCCTTCCTGCTGTGCCCCAAAGAATGCCCCGGGAATGAGGGACAACATCCCCATCCCAGAGAGGGTGGAGGATGGCAACCCTCAGCCTCCAAGAGCTCAGCCACCACCTGGTGACCTCCTCTGGCACTAAGTCCCCACATTTCTCTGCCCCAGCCTCCAAGAGCTCAGCCACCACCTGGTGACCTCCTCTGGCACCAAGTCCCCCCATTTCTCTGCCCAAAAATCCCATGGCTGGAGGGATGGAATATCCTCATCTTCCCTCGGGCACAGCCCCAGGACTTGGTACACACGACCAAGAGCTTTAAATTTCGCTGTATTATGGATTTTAATTAGCCCTGGCCACCCTGAGCTCTCATCCCACTGCACCACAGCACGTGGGAGCAGGCAGATGGATGAGGGAGAGGGAAAATGATCTTCTATGGGATGTTCTCAAGCAGGAAGACTTTTTTCCCCCTGCAGACACCACAAATTTGGTTTGCTGTGGTTTAAGGAGGACACACTTGGTTTCAGAGCAGCTCCAGAGTCCCTGCAAATCAGAATATCTCTGGCTCCTGGAGCTTGGCTGAGTTAGGCCAGCTCAGACCTGAGCCTGTGTGTTTAAACAAAGCCCTCAGGGCTTCCAAAACCATCCCAGCTCCTCTCCACAGCCTGAGACCCAACTGTCCATCTTCCTCCTGGCACAAAGATGTGAGACCGTGCTTTTCCCCGTGTTTGGAAAGAATTATAGGATGTTAAGGGGTTGGAATGGTCCTTAAAGACCATCTAGACCAAAAGAAAAAGGGGAACTGACTGAAAATCCTGCCCTGGCTCGGTGAGCACCAACCACCTGCACTGAGGTGAGGTGAGGAAGGTTTTGGGGACCCCTGAGCTCGCTGGATTTCATCCAGGATGGAGATTTCCCTCCTCCGGGCTGGGGTCTGAGGCTGCCCGGCAGCACCGCAGGAATGCTCAGTAAACAAGCAGTAAATATTCATTGCCCCGGTGACAAACGCCTCGGAGGGATTGGAAGAGGAAGCTGAACTCAGCGTTTGCAGAGAGGAGAGAGGAAATAAATATTCTGCAGTTAACAATCCCAGGCAGGGCAGCACGGGCAGGGAGGTGGAGGAACTGGGAGCAGGCTCTGGCTGTGAAGCCCCAGATGGCCACTGGTTGCCAAAGCAAAGAGATGAGCTGGGAAAACTGCTCCTAATTCCCTGTGCTCCGGCCCGGAGTGAGAGCAGGGCTCGGGATTTGCAGGGGAGTCGCTCTCGCTGCAAAAATGAGCATTTATTGCTCTCTGGTGGCGAGACGGGCTGAGCAGCAGAGCTGCACATTCCTGCCGTGTGCCCGGGAGAACCGCTCAGGTTGAAAAATCCCTCTAAGATCATCGAGTCCGACACTAAACCGTGTCCCCAAATGCCACATCTACGTTTAAACACCTCCAGGGATGGGGACTCCAGTGCTCTTTTCCTGTGCCCCTGCTCCAGACCCTGAGGTTGGATGGCAAGGCTGGGCTGGGGCTGGGCTCTGCCTCACCCCGAGCAGTTTTCTTCTGCCCCCAGATGAGGCTGGACCAGCCCCTTTCATCCTCCTCACATCCCTAATTCTGTCTCTCACCGCCAAAAGCTTTGGTGGTGCTTTTTACAGGAGAGGGTTTTGGCAGAGGTGTCATCACAGACCTCGTGGGGCAGACGAGGATAAAAACCAGGTATCAATAGAGGAGTTGCCATTTCAAACACGTTTGGGTCGGGCTGAGCTGCTCCAAGGTGTGGGGCAGCTGTGGGGACATGGCAGCACTTCCCTGGCCCTATCCCAGCCAGGGCACCCCTGGAACCCCCCAGGAGCTCAGCCCTGCTGCTCCCCCAGCTCCAGCCCTCATCCTGCCCTGGCTGTGCCACCTCCGCTGTGGGGCACAGCCCTGCTCCTGAAAAACGAGGGCAGGGTCCCAAATGCTTGGGACGAGCAACCCAAACCCTTCCAGCTCCTCAGGACGTGGTGCAGGACCTCTCCTGGGCTGGTTCTGGAGAGCACACGGCCCTTGCACAGCGCTGCTGGGCGGCTCCCACTGGTGTCCCCAGGGTGGCAGATGGGTCACACCACGTGGCCACCTTGGCTCAGCCAGCGGGGCCGGTCCGTGGCACAGCCTGGAGTGCCCTCAGGTCTCCCTGGGGCTCCGGGGATGGCACCCAGCTTGGCACGGAGCAGGGTTTGCAGCTCCTGGTCTCCCAGCTCGGCGGCTGCGGCGAGGGCCAGCAGGAAGTAGGAGGCTGCATCCTGTTCATCCTGAGTAGAAACACCACGGGGCAGGCGTTAGGAAGTGGCTTCAGTGGAGGTCACAGGGCAGGAGGGAGCTGGAGCAGAGCCTGGGGGTTCCAGGAGGGCCTGGTGACACCTGGTTTCACTGGAAGGTGCTGAGTGCCAGCACTTCTTTCCAAATTCCCTTCCCCCCACACCAGAAGATGTGGCCTCCACCCTCAGCTCTCCACCCAAGCCCCAGCACCATGGCAAGGCTCATTTCTCACCTTCAGCTTGTGCAGGGCCAGGTTGCCCAGGTGCCAGTAGACCTTGCAGTAGTACAGGGCCTCTGCTGAGCTCTGCAGCACGGGGGGATGCATGGCCAGGGTCTTCAGGTAGCAATCCTCGGCCATCTCATACATGTGCAGCAGGTCATAGGCTGTGGCCAGGCGGTGGAAGGCAACCAGCTCCTGCAGCTGATCCCCTGGAAAAGAGGTGGGTGGAATCAACCAGTTCCTGCCATGGATCTGGGAAAGACATGGATGGAATGCAACCAGTGCCTGCAATGGATCTCCTGGAAAAGTGTGGGTGGAATCAACCAGTTCCTGCCATGGATCTCCTGGAAAAGAGGTGGGTGGAATCAACCAGTTCCTGCCATGGATCTCCTGGAAAAGAGGTGGGTGGAATCAACCAGTTCCTGCCGTGGATCTCCTAGAAAAGTGTGGGTGGAATCAACCAGTTCCTGCCATGGATCTCCTGGAAAAGAGGTGGGTGGAATCAGCCAGTTCCTGCCGTGGATCTGGGAAAGATGTGCATGGAAAGCAACCAGCGCCTGCAATGGATCTCCTGGAAAAGTGTGGATGGAATCGACCAGTTCCTGCCATGGATCTCCTGGAAAAGAGGTGGATGGAATCAACCAGTTCCTGCCATGGATCCCCTGGAAAAGAGGTGGGTTGAGTCAACCAGTTCCTGCCATGGATCTGGGAAAGACGTGGATGGAATGCAACCAGTGCCTGCAATGGATCTCCTGGAAAAGTGTGGGTGGAATCAACCAGTTCCTGCCATGGATCCCCTGGAAAAGAGGTGGGTTGAGTCAACCAGCTCTTGCAATGGATCTGGAAAAGAGGTGGGTGGAATCAAGCAGTTCCTGCCATAGATCTCCTGGAAAAGAGGTGGATGGAATCAACCAGTTCCTGCCATGGATCCCCTGGAAAAGTTGCTGATCCAGCTCAATCCATCCCCAGCCCTGCTGAGCCACTTTGGAGGCATCTTCTCAGCAGCCTGGGGGCACAGATACCTCTGAGAGGAAACAGAGCCATGGGCAGGGTTGTTGATCCCTCAACTGGACAGATTGGCCCAGGAGTTTATCATTCCGGGGGGGGTTTGGGTGCTGGAGGGGCTGTTACAAGAGTGGTCCCATCCCAGACGTTTCAGCTGGAATTTTGCCCATCCAAACTATTTCTGTAATGGGAAAGGGTGAGGTTTTTAGAAGAACCAGGGCAGAGAGGAACTGCTCAGTCCCGTGCCTTCAGCAGACTTCCTGTGCTCTGGGGTAGCAAAAACCCTCTGCTGTCACAGCTGAAAAAAAGGGAAGTGGCCTAAAAAAAAGTCATGTTTTAGGGTAAGAATAGGTCCAGCAGTGTTAGGAAAGAAGGAGATCCCCTTTTCACATGGACACTCTTCTCATCCACAGGGGCCAGTGACTCCCAGTAACTTCTGTGTGTAAATCACCCACTGACCAGTGACTCCCAGTAACTTTTGTGTGTGAATCACTGACTGACCAGTAACTCCCAGTAACTTCTTTGTGTAAATCACCCCCTGACCAGTGACTCCCAGTAACTCCTGTGTGTAAATCACCCACTGACCAGTGACTCCCAGTAACTCCTGTGTGTAAATCACTCAGTGACCAGTGACTCCCAGTAACTTCTGTGTGTAAATCATTGACTGACCAGTGACTCCCAGTAACTTTCGGGTGTAAATCACTCACCGACCCTGAGGCTGAGCCTGGCTGCCAGCGTGGCAAACTCCAGAGCCTTCTCGTAGCCCTGCAGGC
This sequence comes from Falcunculus frontatus, assembly GCA_013398115.1. NCBI lineage: Eukaryota > Metazoa > Chordata > Aves > Passeriformes > Falcunculus > Falcunculus frontatus. The sequence continues at coordinate 83,190 of VZRV01010765.1, read as the reverse complement.
CGATCTGCAGCTCTGCCAGTTTATTGAACAGCCGCAGCTCTGTCTGGGTGGCCTTGAGTTTCCTGGCCAAGGGCACAGCACCTCCCTAAGGAGAGAGAAAAGTGAGGCCAGGGTGTTCCTGGAGGGATCAGCGCTGCCTCAGAGGGGTGACAGAGCAGCAGGACAAGGACCAAGGCAGGGATGGGGTGGTGGAGCACTGGAGGTTTTGGTTTTAGTCCCTTCTTTCCCCTGAAAATGAATTTTCTATCCCAGAGCGCAGCTCTCAAAGCCTGACCCTCACATCTCTGCCCTTTCTTAGGTGCCTGGAATTCTGACTGGGTGTCCCCAGGAGGGACCAGCTCACACCTAACACCACCAGGATTCGTAATGGAGGGAGCCTGTTCCCAGTCCCAAAAGATCTCTGGGATTTGCAAAAAACATCTGTGCTCCAGGCTTCCCACTCTGGCACCCTCAGGATCACCCCATCCCTGTCCACCCTCCATCCTTTTGGTCTGCCCTGGGCCAAAGCCCCCCCAGCCAGCACCTTGTGGGGACAGAAATGCTCAGAGGGCTCCATACCCTGTAGAACTCCACTGCTCGGTCCCTGTTCCTGCTGCCATTGAAGAAGGTGTCACCTGCTTTCTCGTAAAGATCCATGGCCAAGGAGAAGTTGTCCCATTTCAGAGCAGTCTGGATGGCTGCCTGGAAGGGAAAAGGGGCTGCAGTGGCATTGGGAAAGGCAGAGACATTGGTGTGATTAAATAAACCCCAGATTTTAGGAGCTGCTCTTCCACTTTGCTGATAAAATAATGCTGGAGATGGAGAGAAGCCAGAAGTCTTCTACTCCAAGAAGGACTTCCCTGGCACTTATCCCTTATTTATGGGTATTTCAATGGTAACTGGTCACTTGGCACCTTCAGCTTCCTTTGGCACTCCTACATCCATGAATTCACTTATTTTCACCTCAAAATCATCTAAACTCAGTGGATGGAAAGAAAGAGAGGAAATTCAGTGCCTGAGGGGAAGGCAAGAGCTCCTCCTTCCAGGAGCAGGTTTACAGTGCTCAGAACTTCCCCTTCCAGGTTTTCCAGCCCCGAAAGGCTGTGATGGGAATGCACCCAGCCAGGGTGGGAATGGGACAGTTCCAGCCACCTCCTCCATACCTGGAAGTACATTTCCACCAGCTCATCCTCCTGTAGAAGATAATAGAGTTTTCCTGCCTGCAGCCAGGCCTCTGCTGCCTTCACGGCCTCCTCGAGGTCGATGAAGATCCTCAGGCTCTGCTTGGTGCAGTCCAGGGATTGTCTCAGAGCCCTGTGATGGCAACAGGCAAAAAGCCACTTCAGAGTCTCTCTCAGCTGTCCCTACACCACCTTCCCCTGGCACTGACCCCCCTGCCCATGGTTACCAAAATCTGGGGACAAAAGGACATTGCCAGCTCTGAGCAATGTGTCCTGGTAGGACCATGGAAGTCTCCATGCTTTCATGCTGAGGCTTTAATGGTCATTTGGCCACCTTAGGACAATCCAGGACACCAGTGGCCCGACCCAGGCTGCTCCTCACCCCGGTGTGATAAAAAGGGATTCATCCAAACCCAATTTGCCCTAAACCAAGTCTCAAAGTCACTCCCAGCTCCCCATGGGAGCACAGGCAGGGAATGCTTGTACTTACATCTCCCAGACAGCACCTGGCACCCAAACCCACACCTCTGCCTGTTGTTGGTCCCTTGTGCCTCCAGAGACATCTCTGGCTATGTGTCCAAGCCCCTTTTCCAGCTCCTGCTCACTGGAGGACACAGGGACAGGCAGTGGGATGAGCCAGAGGGTTGGAAACAAAACCAGCAGTGTCCAGGGCAGTTTGTTTGCTTGGTGTCCCTCCTGCTGGCAGCCAGGCCCCAGCTGCCCTGGCAGCCCAGGGAGTGGGTGCTTTGTGATCCTAAATATCACCGTTCCCATGACAGGCATCTGCTCCCTGAATACCTTCCCCCTGGACTCATCGTGGTCTCCCTGAGGAGGTGAACATCCCAGGTGGGGACAGCCCTGCCCGTGTGTCCTTCTGGGACATGGGAACCAGCTCTCCACTCTTTGATCCATTTGCTTTCAAGGCCTTTGGCCTGTCCCAGCCTCCTTCTCTGCTCTCCTCTCCTGCCCCATCTCATCAGCCCCACGCAGGTGTCAGGCAGCAGATTAAAGGTGAGCTGATATCTGGTTTTAAGCACCTCCTGTGGGTCTGAAGTCCCTCCCTGGGGACAATCTCCCAGTAGGGAGGGCAGCCTTGGCAGCTGGGGACTGAAACCAGACTTACTCAAAGGGCAGATAAGGAGCCTGTTTTCACTGGGGAGTGGTGATTAATCACTGGGATAAACCTCTGAGGGAAGTAATGAATTCCCTGTCACTGGGTCCGCTCTGCTGAAGGCTGGCTGCCCTGGAAAACTGTGTTTGGCCATGCTCCAGTTCTGTCTGGGACAACATTTGCCCAGCTCTGGCTGACGATGAGCTGTTCCCTCTCACAGCACGGTGACAGCTCATAAATCTCAGCACCAGAACCATGGGGCAGCTGGAGCCACCACACCCCTTCCCACCCTGCTTGAGGGACACCCCAGGAAAGCCACTGCGCTCTGGCAGCCTCCAACAGCCCCAGCCACTCACTCAGGTGTGCCCAAAGCCTGGTAGAGCTGGCTGAGGGCCTGCCTGGCACTGCCCTCCAGCTCCCTGTCCTGCAGCTGCTGTGCCAAGGATGCCCAGTGCTCGTGGTAGGTGATGCAAGCCTGCAGCTCGGGGCACACTTTGCTGTAGAAATGGCACAGATGCTCAGTGATGTGCAGCTGACCTGTGTGGCACAGGGAAAGGGAGAAGGACACATCAGGGGACAGCGTTGGGGACCTGGCGGGGTCCAACACTGCCCTTCTCCCCTCTGTACTCACTCCTCAGGTTCTGCCACTTCAGGGCGAACCCCAGCGCCAGTTCATAGCAGAGTTTGGCATCTTCCATCCTCTGCCTGTCCACCATGGCCTGTGCCAGCCACAGCAGCACCTGTGCCAGCTCCATGTCCAGCTCTTGGTGCCCCTGGAGCTCGGCATAGAGCTGGACTGACCACAGCAGGTAGAGCTCGGCCAGCTGGCTGGCACCGCACGAGAGGCTCAGCTGGCCCAGGTTAGCCAGGGACACGGCCTGATTCCTCCTGTTCCCCGTCTCCTTGGCCTTGTGCAGGGCCCTCAGGAAGTTCTCTACAGCCTCCTGAATGTGCCCTTCACCCCTGAGGGCCATGGCCAGGAGGTTGTGCACGGCCCCGCCCTGGGTCTCGCTGTCCGTGCCACGCAGTGACCGCAGCAGCTGCCTCAGGATGTCCCCAGCTGGGCCCGGCTGCTGCTGCAGGAGGTAAATCCACCCCAGGGACAGCGAGGACTCAAAAGCCTCCTCCTCCCCCATCAACCTGCCCAGGGCTGCAGCCCTGGCCGCGTAACAAACAGCCCCATCCAGCACCCCGTGCTGCAGGTACATCCTGGACAGGATGGCACAGAGCGTCCTCTGGGTGGGCACGGCTCTGCTCTCGCAGCAGAACTGCAGCGCTTGCTTGAGGTACAAACAAGCCAGCGCTGGGATGCTGCTCCTATCCAGCTGCTCCCCCAGGAGTTTGGAAGCGTTTTGGAGGATGAAGCCAGCTCTCCAGATGGGGGTCGGTGTCCCCTTGGTGCCGCTGGGGACAAAGGACCTGGCGGAGGCCAGCGCGATGTTTGGCAGGTACTTCTTGTCGTAGAGGTGGCACAGGGTGGCAGTGGCATCCAGTGGCCCAGCATGGGTGCCTGGGCCGAGCCAGGTGGTGCTGAGACACTGGAGATGCTCCAGAAAGGGCAGCACCTCCTCGGTTCTGCCCAGGTGCAGGAAGAGCTTGACGATGAGGAAGCAGATCCGGGCCTCCAGGGGAGCGTTGCCCGCAGCGATGGATTCCCTCAGGATGTACGTCAGGAGCTCCAGCTCGTTCTCCGAGCTGAAGGAGCGGCCAGGCAGGCACACGAGCAAGGTCACTGTCTTCCCCAGCAGGGAGGAGAACTTGTGCTTCATGTTCTGCTTCAGGTAGATGGAGGCCAGGCTCACGTGCAGCGCTGCCAGCAGGGGCAGGTCCCCAAAGCCCCTGTCCAGGACACTCATGGCTTCCTCAAAGTACACCCGAGCCTGGGAGAACTTGACCTTCTTGATGCAGAGCTTACCCAAGAGGAAACAGAGCCTGACGTGAGCCCAAAATGAGCGAGTCCTCTTGGCCCAGTTCCGGGATGTCTCGAGGTACAGGACCAGTTCATCCTCATCAGAGAAACCATAAAAAGTGGAGTGGAGAAAGGAAAAGCTGAGATCATAAAAGCTCTGAAAACTGGGCACAAAACTGTCTTGGTTGAGGAAGGTCAATATGGGGTCAAAGACATCAGCATCCTCCATATGCCCAGCATTGAGGTCAATGAAGAATTTGGGATAATCCAGGTCATCCAGCTTCTCCAGGAGAACATCTTCCAGTGTGGCAGGGGCTGCTTCACTGCCTGGGCTGGACAGCTCCGAGGTGCTGCTCGTAGCCCAGTCATTGATTTCCTCCCAAGACTGGAGCACTTGGATTTCTGTGCTGCCGTGGAGAGCAGCCTCTGGAAGGGACAGGGAAACCACAGTGGGATTAGGAAGAAATTCTTCCCTGTGGCTGCCCCATCCCTGGAAGTGTCCAAGGTCAGGCTGGAAGGGGCTTGGAGCAGCCTGGGACAGTGGAAGGGGCCCCTGCTCATGGCAGGGGGGGCACTGGATGGGCTTTAAGGTTCCTCCCAACCCAAACCATTCTCTGATGTTTCCTCACGTCCAAATTCACCCTCAGAAGTCATCGCCAAAGCCTCCCCCTCTGTCTCCTCCTCATACTCACCTGGTGGCACTTTTGGGAACACGGCAGTGGGTTCAAAACCATCTGCACAGAGAGACAAGCAGAAAACAAAACCCCAAATCCTTGGCCAGCGTCAATGCTCAGAAATCAGCTGAAGTCCCAAAGCCACCCACTTCCACAGTTGCCCCAAGCTGGGGCTCTCCGTGAGGATCCAGGGGCTGGGATGCAGGGAGGGGGGACACTCACCCAGACGGTACACAGAGGTGATGTCAGTGCGTGCCAGGTCCCCCAGGAGGGTGACAAAGTGCTGCTCGTCACCATTGCAGGGCATGTGCAGGACCGGGGACTTCTCCTCTTCGCTCAGGAACACGAAGCCCTTTCCCCTGGGGTGGGGCAGGAGAAAAGAGTCAACGTGTCCCCAGCTCCTGACACTGCAGCTGGTCTGTGGGGTGGGGTGGGATGGGATGGGATG
>VZRV01010765.1:59888-77850 GCA_013398115.1 Falcunculus frontatus | reverse complement strand
GATGGGATGGGATGGGATGGGATGGGATGGGATAGGATGGGATGGGATGGGATGGGATGGGATGGGATGGGATGGGATGGGATGGTCTTTCCCATCCCTTCTCTTCCTCCCACCACACCATTTCTGCTGCAGATGAACACAGGATTTTGGACACCTTCCCCATCCAGGTTCTCCATGAAGGAACAGAAAGGTGCCAGAGAAAAGGACCTATTGGGGATTTTTGGAATCCAGAAGCCACAGGACAACACCTGATTTACCCTGTCCCTTCTGGAGTGTCAGAGAAAAGTGCTACAACTCACCTGCAAAGGAAATCACCTGCGCTAGGCTCTCACACAGCCTTGAGGTGGGATTTGGAGCCTCCCCTCCCTTTTCTCCCGAATTTAATTTAAATAAACTCACAGAGGTTCGCAGCCCTCGGGATTGACGTGTTGGGTGGGAACAAAGCCGATGCTGCCAGTGCTGAGGGATTTGCCCACAAACCAGGGCAGTCCCGGGATGAAGAAACCGATGATTTCGATGGGGTCTCCTTTGGAGAAGCTCAGCTCATCCCACGCTGCTCCTCTGTGGTCCCTGGTGGCGATGCACCTGCCTTTGACTGGGAAACCAAGGCAAAATGGGAATGTCAGTGGGATCCCTGCAAAAACCTCCTTGCTAGAAAAGACCTGGACAAGGAGAGGCCATGATTCCAGCTGGAGAGGGCTGCTTCTTTCTCCTCTAAGATTTATTGTGATCCTGGATCCAGATGTCTGCCATTTCTCCTTGAGGAGTGGATTACAATAAAAAGAGGGATGGATGAACTCCACACTCAGAAGGTGACTGGAAATATGGAGCTTCAGAGACACTGCCCTGTCTCAAGTCTGCCAGGAGTGAAATCTTGGATAGTGCAAGTGTCCATCCCTACATGACCAACTCCCACCTGCAGGGACCTCCCGTGTCCAGCAAGCTCTGAACTGGGCTGGACTGGGGTTTTTGGGTGGATGGTGGGCACAGGTTTCATGTGCACACAGGTTGGACCCTCATGATTTCAAACTTCACTCTGGAAAGAATTAAAAGAAACATAAAACTGAAGTAGGACAGGAGCACACAGTGGCAGAAGGGTGTCACCAGCAGCTCTCTGCTCTCTGTGTTCCCCAGATCATCCTTCTAAGCACACACAATTTGCAAGCTCTGATCTGCATTCCAAAGAGTCCAGAGATGCAGTTGTGGCCAAATCCAGGTTTCCAAGAGCTGTCACTCACCAATGGCCTGAGAGCTCGTCCCGCTGATCTCCTGGGAGAGGCCAAAACTCACAGCATAATTCTTCAGGAACCACCTGCAAGGCAAAAGGGACCCTCACTGGTCCTCCCTGAGCACTCCTGTCCTCAGGCCAGTCCCAGGGATGGTGTCACACACAGGGGAAGAGCAGGATAAATTTGCCATCTTTGTGGAAGATTTTTCCAAGTAGAAGGAGCTGTGGGTGTCCTTGAGGCTCAGTCAGGTGACCAACATGAAACCCCGCTTTGGCTGGTATTGTCTGAATTTTTTCTGCCACTTCTTAATCTGTAAATCAGAGATAATCTCCTGACCTAAATCAATATCTTAGAGGAATGACAGCTGAAGTAGGAGAGTGTCCCTGCTCTGTGCCATTGGCAGCACCTGCATCAATTCCAGTGGCTGTCTTTATGCCTAATGTGGATCCTCACACAAATATCCTCATGGAATTGTGAGGCTCTTGCCCTTTGCCAGAGGCAAGAGGAGTTTTCCAGCCCAGCCTTGGTGCCAGTCATGCATCAGGACCGGGAACAGATCCTGGTTGGAGCCCTTTCATTCAGCACTTACTGGTAAAAGGGGTGAGGTATCGGCTCCAGAGCTGTCACGGGCACCACGCCTCTCTGCCCCGTCAGCAGGGACATCCCTTCCCACTTGGAATCCTGTCCAACACTCTTCACATGGATCAGCTCGTTCCTGCAGAGCTGCAGGCCCTCCTCGCCCTCCTGCTCTGACTTCCAGACTCCAGGCACTGCCCTGGAGAAAAAGGTCCCTGCAGAGAGAAGGAGTCAGAGATCGGATCAGTGCATCAGCACAGGGCTCCAGCAGAGGATTTTCAGGAATTCCCATCACACCTTCCTGGAGGAGCAGATCCATGTAGATGGTGGCCAGGTGCTCTTCATCCACGGTGACCCTGAGCTCCGTGTCCTCCACCAGGGCACTGTCCAGCCAGAACTTCTGGCCAAAGAGGAGCTGCTCCAGGCAGGTCCCCACGTACCCTGAGAAGCCAAGAGGGGGATCACGGTCAGCATCTCCCTCCCTGGGCAGCAGGAAGGGTCTGTGGGGACAGACATGAGGCAAAAGCCTCTAATTTTGTCTCCAAAATTTCCCAACGGGAAACCTCCTGAGTGTCTTCCACTGATCCAAACAGAGATTTCATAAACAAGGGACTGCAAAGTTTTCCAATTCGTATTCTCCCTGTCCACCCTGAACACTACAGTTCTGTGGTGTCAGACAATGCCTTCTCCAAAAACCCTTCTCAAGCTGCCTATTTAGACCTTGGAAACGTTACCTAAAGTCAGATATGTGGAAAACTTCCAGACTTCCTCCAGGGTTTTGAAGGTGAGGAGGAAGCGATCCTCGTGTGCCTGCACACAGACCAGCCTGGCTGACAGCTCCTGCACGTGGGAGACAAAACAGCATCAAGGGATAGCCCTGGAGCCTTGAAATCCAGCAGGGAAGGAGAGTTCAGCCCAGGCATCCTCTCTGTAGCCGGGATTTGTTTATATGAAACCCAGCCTGAGAACTCTGTGCCTGCCCAGAGCTGTCACTTCCAGCAGGGACATGGATTTGGTGATCCCAGCCCTGTGAATTCCTGGCTATTTGGGGTCAGATCCCCCAAAATGACACAAGGCTCAGCTTTGCCTCTCACTTGCCATCAGTTCATCTCCCCCATCATTCCAGTCCTCTCCAGAGTCCCCTGCAGTGGCCTTGGAGGAACTTCTCATCCGGGTTTGGTATCCCAGCACACATCCCACCATTCCAGGAGCATCCCAGCGTGCTGGGATGGGGTTTCTACCTTGAACAGGGCACAGACACCTCTGTCATCACTCTCCAGAGCCCACAGCTTCTTCCTGGCAGCTTCCTGGAGCTGGGAATTGCGGCACCGGGAGGAGCGGCTCTCGACGGAGAAGGAGAGCGAGATCTCTTGGAAAGGAAAAGAACAGGATTCAAGGGGAGGAGGAGTTCCGTGGCACCCAGAGCCACCCGTGCCACCCAGAGCCACCCCTGCCACCCTGCCAGGCCCCCCAGAGCCTCCAGGCTGGCTGTGATGCTCAAACAACACCAACCCAACCCATCCTCTCCGTTCAGCCACCGAGATGAGACTCGAGGCACTGCAGGGGTGGGGTTCAACCACAGGAAATCCAGGAGATCCCACAGGCAGCCCCTTACCTGGTGGAAAGCTGTCCCTGAGAGCCAGAAGAACCACGGAGGGGTCCTGGGAGCTGTGTCCTGCCTCGGGAGTGGGGCTGCTCTGCTCTGTCACCTCAGCTTTCCCTGGAGAGGAGGGGACACAGCAGAGCTGCTGGAAAACCTTGTGGGAGAGGTTTTGGATGTCCTGCCTCAGCTGAGAGCTGCTGGGAAAGAATCCCAGCCCTGCAGATTTGGCTGGGGATTGTGTGGGTCTTGAATGACCCTAACGTCATGCTCAAGGTTGGAGGGAGCCATGGGATTGATGTGGTCTGACTCCATCATTCCCTTGATGTTGGGTTTTTTTCCCAGTGTTGGAGTGGCTCTGGAGTGAGGAGATTTTCCCTCCTTTCTCCTGGAGAGACCCTCACTGAGCAGATCTGTTAAAAGGGTGAATCCCCAACAGAGATTCTTTTGGAGGAGGCCTCAACCCCCCAGCACAGGAGAGCCAAGGCCTTGCAAAATTCGTTGTTCAAAAATTTAAACGTCAAAATGAGATTTTCTCTGCTGCCTGCTCTGGAGGGAATCCCAAATCCAGGCTGCTCCACACACCACCAACTATTGCCATAAAGGATTCAGGGCCTGCATCTTGAGCTGCTAATTATGTTAATAGAAGCTGAGGCACACAAAACTCCTGCCTGCTCTTCCACAGCTGCACTGGTGATGGAGGGATAACCAGATTAAAGCCCAATTTCTGCCAGTAATCAGATTGGATTTGTAAGAGAAACACGTACCTGGAGATGTGGAGTTTTGTAAGTCACTTCTGTGACCACAACTCTGCTCTACAGCTCTTTTTATTGAGCCAGCTTTGCCAGTCACTCAAATAAACTGGGATTTGCTAAACCATTCAAATAAACTGGGATTCGCTAAGTCACATAAACTGGGATTTGCTAAGTCACTCAAACTGGGATTTGCATGCAGAAATACAATTCATATTTAGAGGAATAGAATTCTGATTTAAAGATAGCAAGTAGAAAAGAACAGCCCAAGGCTGGACATGTCATGAACAAGTTTTTCTCTGGAAGAAAAGGCTCTACATTGAACGAAGTCTTAGCAAAGGATTTCATGTGGCAGCTCCATCCCTTCCACATGGGAGGGAAATGGAGAAGGGGAAGTGAAAGGAGGCAGAGGCAGAGCTAAATCTGAGCTGGCTCCTGCCAGGGTCACCACTGCTGCACTTCTCACTGTCCTCCTGCCCTCCCTGTGCCCCAGCAGACCCTGGCAGGGCTTGGAAATGGGTATCTGGTGCTATTCCATGGGGATGGGCACCTGCTGCCATTCCATGGGGATGGGTACCTGCTGCCACTCCCTGGGGATGGGTACCTGCTGCCATTCCATGGGGATGGGTACCTGCTGCCACTCCCTGGGGATGGGTACCTGCTGCCATTCCATGGGGATGGGTACCTGCTGCCACTCCCTGGGGATGGGTACCTGCTGCCATTCCATGGGGATGGGTACCTGCTGCCACTCCCTGGGGATGGGTACCTGCTGCCATTCCATGGGGATGGGTACCTGCTGCCACTCCCTGGGGATGGGTACCCACTGCCATTCCCTGGAGATGGGTACCTGGNAGATGGATACCTGCTGCCATTCCATGGGGATGGGTACCTAATGCCGCTCCATGGAGATGGGCACCTGCTGCCATTCCATGGGGATGGGTACCTAATGCCACTCCCTGGGGATGGGTACCCACTGCCACTCCCTGGGGATGGGTACCCACTGCCATTCCCTGGGGATGGATACCTGATGCCATGGTCTTGTCCCACCACCATTGTCCCTGGCGGTGCAGTTGGTCCCAGCGGGGCAGGAGCTCAGGGGAGCGGGGCCAGCAGGACTCACACTCCTCACCTGGGGGACACAGAGGGTGGGCAGAGACGTCCGAATCCCTGGGAAGATTCTCCCTGCCCGAGAGGTCTCCGAGGGATGTGCCACAGGAGGTGGCAGGTGGGACACTGCTTGTGCCACCTCCGCCAGCAGCAGGACAGAGCCTGTCCATGGGTGCCCAGAGCCAGGAAGGAGCCAGGGCTCACTCTGGCTGCTCTCACGGGTTCAGTGTTTATTTTCATTTGGGCCAGAAAGGGAACTGGGAGCTTGTTTTTCAAGGGACCAATTGAAACTGCAGCTGGGGAGTTGTTCCCAGTCGTGCCAGTGACTCACTGACCTCCCCAGTGCCAAAATATTTTGTAAGAGTGGGCAGGAAACAGCCCCAGCCCCGAGCCAGGCAGGTCCCAGCACTCAGAGCTGCACTCCTGGCCCCAGGGCTGCGTGCCCATGGCACCTTGGGGCCCTGGCTCTGCTGGGGGACACGTGGCCACAGCGGCTGGCCCTGAGCACGTCCCTCCTCCAGCTCATTGGGACACATTGGAATGAGAATGGTGCCTTGGGGGATGCCAGCACCCCATGGGCTCTGCTTGGGGGGCTCCTGGGCAGGGAGGGTGGTGAGGGGAAAATCCAACAGCACGGGAATGAAGCAACCCCAGAGTCATCGTGTCCCCTCCCTGGCCAAATATCCTCCTTCACTCCCTGCACACCCGAATCCGAGAGGAGGGGGCACCAGGAGCTATCCCAGGAAAGGCAGGCAAGGAGCCAGAGGGGCCAGTGCTCAGCACCGGAGTGTCCCCAAGGGTCCCATCCTGTGGGACAAGCACAGCAGCCACAGCTCCCACAGCCCCACTGTGACAGCAGAGCCCCACGGGCACCTTACCTGTGCATCCCAGAGCCAGGTCCTGGTGCCAGGGGGTCCCCAGGCAGCAGCCCATGCGTGCAGTGACACCAGCAGTGGGCTGGCAGAGGGCTGGCAGAGGCAGGGCTGCTCACTGCCCGCCCGGCACCGCGGCTGGGCATGGCCACAATGCACAATGTCCCCTTTGAGCGGGCACTGGCACGGCGGGGGCAGCGGGCACGGGCTCAGGGAAGGGCTTGGGTTGGAGTCACAGCATCAGTTGGGTTAGGAAAGGCCTTAAAGTCATCCAGTCTGGCCACAAACCCGATACTGCCAAGGTCACCACTAAATCGTGTCCCTAAGTGCCGCATCTCCATGGCTTTTCCATCCCTCCAGGGATGGTGGCTCCACCACGTCCTGGAAGGGCTGTGCCAGTGCTTGAAAAGCCTTTACATGGAGAAATTTTTCTGAATATCCAACCCAAACCTTCCCAGGTGCAATCTGGGACCATTTCCTCTCCTCCTGTCCCTGTTCCCTGTTCCCGGAGCCCGACCCCCAGAGCTGCCCCCTCCTGTCAGGGAGTTGTGCAGAGCCACAAGGTCCCCCCTGAGCCTCCTTTTCTCCACTCTGCCTTTGCCTCCGGGAGCGCAGTGCCCATCCCACATGGCACATTCCTGGCATTCCTCCTCGGGACTCCCTCGCTCTGCCAAGCCTGTCCCAGCTTCCAGCTGCTCCCTCCGAGCTGATTCCCCCCACCCAGTTCCAAAGGCAGAGCTGATCCTGACGCTGCTGCCAGCACCTCCCTCACCTGTGGGGACACCCAGCTGGGGCCCATCCAGCATCCTCCAGCCGGGGCTGGCCGTGATCCCAGACCTCCTCCTTGCCCGATGCTTCTCCCGTGTCACCGTGGGGGCAGCTGGCAGCACCACGGGCATCTCTGCCAGCTACATCCAGGTGAGTTCCTGCAGCCCAGACACCCCCAGGCTCAGGGCTGTCCAAACCCCGGATCCAACAGCAGCAGGGATGGGTTGGCTGCTGTGCAGGATCCTTTAGGCTTCCCAGCATGAGCCTCATTCCCTCCTCGTTCACATCCTCGGAGCTTCCCCAGCCCCCAGGAGCAGGATTTGGGGTGGCTGGGTGGGCTCACTGTGCTGTGGGTGGTCTGCAGAGCATCTCTGGGCAAGAGCAACACAGCCCCTGCAAAATAAAACCCAAAAGGTTTAGGGGGAGGACTCGCAGGTTGGGAAGTTTTTTTAGGAGTGGATTTTCAGTCCAGCAACCAGCCAGTGACACCATTGAAGGGATTTGTGTGCTGGGGTTGCTCCAGGAGCATCCCAGGCTGCATCCCAAGCCATGGCAGTGCCTTGAACTTCTCCAGAGTTAATAATAATTAATAATATTATAAGATAATTAATCCAGGGAGTAATTTAGGCCAGGCTGGACGGGGCTCTGAGCACACTGGTGCAACGGAAGATGTCCCTGCCCATGAACAGAGGTAAACTTTAAGGTCCTTTTTAACCCAAACCTGGTGGTCTCTATGATTCCATGACCCAGAGAGGGAATTCCAGGATTCCCACGGCTGGCACCACTGCAGTGCCCCTAAAGCAAAGCATGAGGAATACCCAGCTGTGGGAATGGCAGGATGGAGCTGGCTGGGAATTTCCACTCAAAAGTGAAGCCAAAGCTAAAGCCTTTGCAGGGAGGGTTGCACTCAGTGGTGCTCCTCCACATCACTGAGTGGGGATTCCTCTTCCAGATCTCCAAATCTGGGATTGCCTGGAGAAGGGAGCATCCTTTCCATCGTCCTGCCGAGCCCCAGGTGTCAGGGGGTTCTCCAGGCTGGGGTTTGCACTCAGAGCTTCAGGGCTGGAGGAAGATGGGAGTTGGGAGGGCCAGAGCTGCTCCCCCGTGGCACAGGCACCTCCTGTTCCCGTTTAAAACCCCCCCCAGCTGACCTAGGGGTGCTCTGAAGGTGCAGGAATCAGAGGAGGAGCTCAGCCTGCCTGCGCTCAGAACGCACAGAGGGAATTTTGTGGTGGATTCAGGCACATCTTTACACAACTGCTGTTGCTGCTTTGGTCCCGTGCTGTCCCAGAGGTCAGAGCTCGAGCAGGGCAGGGTTTCCAAACAAAGCTTTTTGCTTCCCTCAGAAGGTTCTTGGTTTCAGCAGTTCCTGCTCACCAATTAGCATCAATTTCTTCTACATGGGGAAACATTTTATTTTTTTTAAATCAACAAAACGGATTTTTTTTCATTTTCTAAACACAAGTGTCCTCCTCTGTGGTTGCGAAATTCCTTTTTGTTTTTAAGTCTACCTCAACAACTCAGCAACCAAACCCATCCTTGTACAAGCAAAGCTGTCACCTCCTGCTTGACCTGAACTGGAATTTGCCTTTTGGCCAGCAAGCTGAAAACCTCCTGTTCCACTTCCTACCTCTCCGCTTCCCAATAAATCCTGGATCTCCCCTGGAGAGCCCCCATTGCTGCAGCCTGGCCTGGAAAAGCCCAGTCTCGAGAAGTATGGAATATTTCCTGGGGTCTGTTCCAGAGGGGGTTCTCTGCCTGTGCCAGCTCTCCAGGGGCTCTGCTCCCTTTGCAATCCCGATGCCAGCCGACCATGCTTCCCTCCCCTGGGCACGGAATGGGGTGAGAGTGGCTGCCCGGGCACCCCTGGGCTTGGGGACAGAGGTGCCACCGACACCGCAGCTCTCCAGGGCTGCCATCAGCCCCACCCAGCCCTGGCACCAAATCCCCTTTCCCAAACCCAGCTCTGATTTCTCCTGTCGGTTCTCAAAGGACCCCAACCCAACCTGTCCCTGCCCACTGTGCTCATCCCAGCCTTAACCCCCCAAACTCCCTGCCCCAACCTGGAATTCCAGAGGCGCTGGATCGCTCCAGCACCTGCCACCAGCGCGTCCCGGCTGTGTTTGCTCAGCTGGGGACAAAGGGCACAGCCAGGGGACATCCCTGGGGACAGACAGCGGCTGTACTGACCTGCTCCCAGCTCCCAGCTCCGCTTCCCTCCCGGAGAACTCCTGGATGAAATTCCAGCCTCTCCGAGCCCCGAGGGAACGCTGCGCTGCCGGGATGGAGCTGCCAGGGCTGCGGACGTGTTTTCGGGGCGGGCGAGAGTGGCCAGCGCTGCCACTCCCTCACGAGAGGGCAGGAATTCCTTCCAAGAGCTCCTTATCATCCTGGGAACCTCCGCTTCCCAGCAGAAGGTCAATGAGTTACCCAGGGCTGTGCTATCAACAGGACACCGCCGGCTCCCGGAATTCCCAGGCGCCGAAATAATTCCAGGGAGGCTCTCCAGGGGCTCGGTGTGGCCGTCCCATTGAGGGCTCTCCCATTCCAGCCGGGAGCAGCTTCTCCCAGCCTCACCTGTGTCCTGCTCGCTGCCCCGGCGCCTCGTCCTTGGGGATGGGGACCTTCCGTCCTCGCCGTGCCACAGTAAAATCCCGGGAGAGGCATTCCCGCCGGGAATTCCAGCTCCGAACCCCCCTTCTTCCCTGCCAAAATGCAAATCCAGGCACGCAGAACAAGAGATCTGTGGACCCAGCAGTATTTGTGCGTCCCGGCTGAAGTCCGTGGCAGAGGGAATTACAGGGATTTTTTTCCTCTTGGAAACAATGAAACAGTTAATCCAAAGCTTTCCCGATATTTCTGTTTCCTTCTGAAGTCGACCATTCCTTGGCAGGTTCAGAAACGACGCCTCGTGGCTTTTCAGCTTGTTATTTCAAACTGAACCTGAAAGCAAAGGAAGTCAGCCCAGAGCCGGCTTCACGGGAGGAAAAAACAAACAAAAAACATGAAAGGTTTCGTTTGAGGCCAAAGAAACTCTCGGTTCATGGGGGGTACGGGTGGGGGCACCCACTTTGGTATGAGATGGAGCAGAGTTTTCCTTCCCTCCGCCTCTGAAATCCCGGTGGGGGAGCGCCGGGACAGCGGCAGGAGCACAGGGGACATTTCCTCGGGGACATTTCCTCGTTCCAGCGCTCTGGTTTTGCTTTCACGCCGTGCCAATGGGCACAGAGCAGCGATAAGCACCTGCCCCCTCCAGGTTTTCCACCCTCCTGCAATCCAGGACCCCTCAGGCTGCACACCTGGAGAACCTGCCCCAAGACTGGGTGGCTTTGGGACAGCATTTTCCCAGGTTTTTTGGCAGCTGGGGCACTGGGGAAGGGGGGTTCATGCGTGGCTGAGAACACAGGGAAATCTCAAGGCTTTCACAGCCAAACTGGTGTGGCCAGTCCCTGAATGCAGCCAGACTGGCCTGGCCTTAAGACCTTTCTTCTCACTGATGGCCCTCACTCGGGGATTTTCTTCCACCTCCAAGCCCTTCCCTACTTTTCTCAGCACAAGGCAATCCAAAGCTGTGGCTGCTGCTCTGGGAATTCTGCTCCATCCCACAGCTAAAGGGTTAAGTGGGCTCCGGGGCTGAACTGAGCTGAACTCAGCGCTTCGTGTTCAGAAATGCTGAGTCCTGCTCCTCTCGCATTGTTTTCAGCCAGAGCTGGAGGAAATGAGCGCTCTTGGAAAAGTGGAAGAGTGGAAAAGTGGAAAAGTGGAAAAGTGGAAAAGTGGACAAGTGGGAAAGTGGGAAAGTGGGAAAGTGGAAAAGTGGAAAAGTGGACAAGTGGGAAAGTCAAAAAGTGGAAAAGTGGAAAGTGGACAAGTGGGAAAGTGGGAAAGTGGCAAACTGGCTCTGTGTGTGCTGGATGGATCCGTGTGGCTCCGGAGGCTGGGAGCAGCCTTTGCCACACCAAGAGCTGTGGTTTGAGGTCTCCTCCCTGGCACTGGGGTGTGAATCCCGGGAATCCTCCCAGCTCCTGCCTGTGAGCACTGCTCCAGAGGCAGCAGCTCGGTGTCACTGCCCAGGGGAGCTGCAGGGTGAGGAGCTGCACTGGATGATCCCTATATGGGTCCTTCCAGCTCGGGATATTCCCTGATCCTCGCATTTCAGGGTGTGAGGGGCATTCACCCTGCCCCAGGACGGGCAGAGCTGCTGGCGCCACAAGCGTCATCCCTAAGGAGCTTGTCCTAAACTTTGCGACAGGAATGTCTGTCCCTGCCCTTCTCCCTGTGCCCAGTGCCACCTCAGGGACATCGTGGCGTGTCCAGGGACATCGGCGTGGCGTCCTGCAGCCCTCGGGAGCGCTCCTGGGCTCCCCATCCAGCAGCGCTCAGGCTCTCCCTGCTGGATATGAATGGTCAGAGCCATTAGATGGCAGCAGGAGCCGCTCCACAGCATCCCAAAGTTGGAAAAACGGGATTGCAGCCCCGCTGTCCCCAGCCCTGCTGCCCCCAGCAGCTCCAGAGGCTGGCAGAAAAACCACAAGTGGGGCTGCAGAACTGGGATGGCCAGGAAATACAAGAGAAGGCTCCGAAATAGGGGAGCAGCATCCTGAGAAGCAACAGGGGCACAAGAGCCGGGTCTGGAGGGCATCTCCAGAGAAAATAACCCTCTGGAGCCCTTCTCCAAGGGATTTTTGGGAGCTCACAGCTGGGTGTGACTCGGTAGTGGGCGGTCAGCGAGGCCACACGCAATTCCAGCGGGGATTTTATTGTTCCTGAGTTAAAGACACCCCGGGTCTGGCAAATCCCGCCGGGAATGTCCAGCCAAGGTTCATCCAGGTGCTGCCGTGGATGGAGCTGACTGAAAATCAGCAGGAAAAACTGCTCCAAACATCGACGTTGTTCTCCTCGGAGAGGTTTCCAAAGGAAATGGGTTTCACTTGGAAATGCCTCTAGAAAATGAGACTTCCACAATATTTCGTGTTCATGTTCAATTTCCCTTCCAGTCTCTCATTTTCTTTATTATCCCCTGCTTTTACCCTGCTCCTATTTTGCCACTGGAACAGAAATAAACAGGACAGGGAGAAGGAAAGATGACAAAGTGAATTTATGTGAACCACCTCATCTAATTCTCACAGCTCCAGCTGAACCATCCAGTGAGGGGATCAGATTTAAAGAAAACTTTGGGTAAAATGGAAAAAATCAATATTTTTAGACTTCCCTCTGGAAGAAAAAGAGAAAATCTAATTAAGAAATTAATTGCTTATGCTGATCTAGGGGGTTTTTTTGAAGCGCTTAATGATCCAAGCTTCTTGTAAAGGTGTTGGTCTCGATGCCATTTCCTTTTAGAAAGCAACAAAGCAGCTCAGTGAGGCTCAGCATCTTGTTTTGATATTTCCAGGGTGGAACATTTTGATTTTTCA
Source organism: Falcunculus frontatus (assembly GCA_013398115.1). Taxonomy (NCBI): domain Eukaryota; kingdom Metazoa; phylum Chordata; class Aves; order Passeriformes; genus Falcunculus; species Falcunculus frontatus. The sequence continues at coordinate 65,532 of VZRV01010765.1, read as the reverse complement.
TCTTCCAAAGCTTTGCTGCTTTAATTTTTTGTCCATGAAGCCGAGGCTGAAATCAGAATGAAAGCTTTCAGTTTAAGCTAATTAATCCAAACACTTTGAATCAAAGCCTGGGATGTTTGCACAGTGGTGTTCTCTGGGAATTTATTTCCAGGGTCTGCATTCCATTTTTAGACTGAGGAAGGAAAAAAAAAGTGAGATTTCCTAGAAAAGAGATAACCTGCTGCTTACCTGGGGCGAGCCATTCTGCAGCTTAGAAGTGGAAAAAGAAATTATCTCTCCTTAATTACAGCATTTGGCCTTCTCCTCAGGATCTGGAGACCTGGCCTGAGCTCCAGTCTCTGGAGGTGCCCTAAATTCCGCCAGAATCATCCTGATTCCCACTTTTCCCGTGGAACAATATGAGGAAGAAAAGGAAAACCGAATTATTGTGGTAATGCCACTGCAGCAATGAGAAAGCAGCAGCACTTCCCGAGGTGAATCGCTCCTTCTGAGCAGGGGGTGCTCCCTGAGGAGCTCTGGGAAGGCAAGAGGAATTCCAGGCAAATTCCAGGAGTGCAGAGATCCCAGAGCTGGGCTTCCCACGGGTGGTTCATGCTGGGCAAGGCTGTCCATGGACACCTCGTGATCCCGACCCCGATGGGAGGAATTCCTCCTTCCAGCAGCCCTCACTGCTCCAGGGCAACTTCAAAGGGAAAACTGAAAACAACCCTGAGTTCCCCTGCCCTTTAGTGGGGTGAATCTGGCTGGCAGCAGGGCAGATTCCTCGGGCTGCAGCTGGAATCGAGCTCCCTGTGCCAGGCAGGAGCTGCCAGCTGGGCTCAGTGGGGTGGCTGTCCCCAAAAAGGGTCACAGGCAGGGTGTGACACAGACATGAAGCAGCCCTGAGCTCAGGCGTGGAGCCCTGCCAGAGCCTGGGAGCCCCAGCCCTGCCGTGGGACACAACAACTGCTCCCTGACTTTTCCAAAGGGCTCCGGGGTGAAAGATTTGCAGAATTTAGGAAAAAACATTGGATTTCGATGCCCTAAAACCTTTGCCAACCTCCTCCATTAGTCCAGGTCATGCAGCACCTCTCTTCTCCCAGTGTCCTGGTCTTTCAGGAGGGAATGTCAACATTCCTGAAGTGCAGAGCTTCTGCAGGGCTTGTTTTCACTCACCTGCTGTTGGTTTGGGAATATTTGTCACATTTGACCCAGAAACTCAGCCTTGGTGAGGGTAAGAAGGGGGGAGAATGCAGGAGGATGGAGGCAGAGGATGGAGTCAGAGGATGGAGCCAAAGGATGGAGCCAGAGGATGAAGCCAGAGGATGGAGCCAGAGGATGGAGCCAGAGGATGGGGCCAAAGGATGGAGCCAAAGGATGGAGCCAGAGGATGGAGCCAGAGGATGGAGCCAAAGGATGGAGCCAAAGGATGGAGCCAGAGGATGGAGCCATCCCTTCGTGGCTCTGCAGGACAGCTCCAGGTACAGCTGGGCTGTGGTGCCTCAGCTTTGCCTGGAGCACATCCAGATCCCACCCATTCCCCGCTGCCTGGGTGCTTTTTTCACTGCCTCTCTTTGCACGGCGCTAAAATTAATGCCTGGAAATGAGAGTTTGCTTGAAAATAATCTATCATTTGATTATCGCTTTAATGCAGGCAGCCCCGGGAACAGCTGCCTCTGCCAGGCTGTGTCTCCTCCTGCTGATGTGGGGAATTGCTGGGAAGGGCTGCTGGGGGAACTGGAAGAAAGCCAAACCACTGGCAAATGCCTTGGTGGTGGCTCTGAGGAGGAGGAGGAGGATGAGAGGGGACCTTGGCTGGATCAAGCACCAGGGCCCCTCTCAGAGCACCCATGCCCAGTTCACTGCCTCTGGTCCCAGCTGTGAACCAGGGAGTCACAAATTAAAATATCCATCTCCGTCACATGGAAAATAATTCTGCCATCACCAGGAGTGTCTGGCTTTGCACTGGGGCAGTGGGCAGCGGCATCTGACCACTCCTGACCTTCCCCCTGCCAGATCCCACCTCCCAGGGGAAGCAGGGACAAGAGAAAAATGGATGGGAACTGCCCAGCGAGGCAGAATTTCCTCCATCCCATGACACAGCCCATGTGCCGTGGTAGAATGGGGTCTCCAGCCCCCTTAGGCTCCTCTGCTGCCTTTTGGGAACATCACAGCCCCGGACTTAAAGGCTTTTTTTGGAAAATGTCACCAGCTTGTGATGAGTCAGTCGAGCCTCTCTGCAGCCTGCCCACTGCTTCGTGCGAGGCGTGGGGCTGTCCCCACGGGCATCTCCCTGCTGCTCTTTGCACTCACATCTCCCTGCTGAAAGAGGAGAGGCTTCTGCTGGCAGCACCCGGGCAGGAGCTGAGCCGGGGGCTGGGGCTGGCAGGGCTGGGTTTGGCCAGCTGGAGCCCCAGGGACAGACAGACAGACAGACAGACAGACACGTCCGTGCTGCAGCGCCCGGGGCGAGGGCTGCAGCTGCCATCTGTAGCTGAGGCATTTCCATTCCTGCGGGGATCCCCGGAGCCCGGCAGCAAAGGCTGTGCACCCAAATGACTCCCAGTGGAAGGGAAGTGGGTGGAAAACCACAGGGAGATCTCTGGAAGCTGGTGCTGCACACGCGGGGGTGTGTGTGGTGTCCAGGTGTGCTGGGAGGGATGCTCCGGCTCCAAATGAGCCAGAAATGCCACAGCTGAGGCTGCGGATGGACCACCCCCCCTGTGCCTCGAGGATGAGGGTGTTTATGTGATTTTTTAACTCTCTGACCTCTCCTAACTCCGTCTCTCCCAGCTCTGGGACCTACTATCCGATATTTCCCCTGGAGCCTCACCGTTCCTCATCCATCCCCACGGGAGTGAGGAGGGATCCTCTTCCCTGGGGGCTGTGGGAGCAGGATGGGGGCTGCCCCTCCAGCCCTGGGGAGCAAAATCCCTTCCCAGGGACGGCAGCTGAGCACAGCCTCACATGGAAACACACGGCAGAGACACATGGAGAGGTACTGAGCCTGATTTCTGGGAATTCCTGGTGCAGGTGTGGCACGAGATGTGTTTGAGCCCAGCACCCGGTGATTCCACGTGCAACCAGCAAATTCCAGCTCTCCAGCTGGTGTCAGGCGTCAGGGAAAGAAGGAACACTGTGATTGACCGGGTGGGGAAGTTTGGTTCAGGTGACTCTCAGCATCTCACAAGGGCATGGAGGAGGGATAAAAACCCAATGTTCAGGGGAGGAAAATTAAATGAAATTAGCAGCTTTTTCTCCTCTGCCCTCTTATCTCCATCATTCCTGGGTCCCTTCTCACTGAAGGATGCAGGGTTCCCCTTCCTGAGCTCTGTGGGACCTGCAGGTGCTGAATGGAGCCGGAGCCTTGTGGGAAAACCACATCTGATAATTGCTGTGAAAATTCATCTTGCAGTGCACAGACACAAAGGGATGAAAGGAGGCTGCCTCAACATCCTGACATTTCCTCCTTTCTGACTTCTCGTCTCAGGCATCCCGAACATCCTTTTATGGCAGCTTTTGCAGGCAGTTCCCTCAGACAAAGGAAAGGAAATGGGATTTCCAAAACACCCTGGGCCGGCTCTGGTGGTGAGGGGCTCTGAGCAGCGCCCAGGAGCTGCTGGCTGAGCTGGGGAGGTAACGAGGGCTCCTGGCTGCCACCTCCCCAGCACCAAAACTCACAGATCCCACTGCAGGGAGCACCTGCCACCCTGCCCACCTGGCAGTGCCCACAGAGCAGCTCTGGGACCGCCCAGCTGGGGAGGGGATGGAAGGGAAGAGGTTCTGAGCACCCCGTGCTCCTGTGCAGCCCTCTGCAAGCCCAGCCTGTCTGTGCTGGAAATTTCAAGTTGTTCTAAAGGCAGCAAGTTGACGAGATTTGGAAACCAGGTCAGCGGAAGGAGCTCAATTAGCTGCTGAACCGTGGGGACCAGCTCACGTCGTGGCTGCTGATTGACTCCTCAGATGGGTGTTATTGACACCACACACGTCAGGCTGCCTCGGATGGGGGCCTTCCCTAGAGGAGGAGTCACCTGGACACTCATCAGGCATGGGAAACTTGACAAAAAGCCAAACTCAGTGCCATGGGACAGCCTGAGCCATCCCACTGTGCTGTGTCATAGAATCAGCACAGAATTATGGAATGGCCTGGGTTGGATGGGATCTTCAAAATCACCCAGTTCCAACCCCATGGGCAGGGACACTGTCCACTATCCCAGCTGCTCAGAGCTCCATCCAATCTGGCCTTGGGCACTTCCAGGGATCCACAGTTTCTCTGGGCACCCTGTGCCACGGCCTCCCCACCCTGACAGAGAGGAATTTCTTCCCAATATCTAATCTAAACCTCCTCTAAAGCCCCTCCCTCTTGTCCTGTCACTACACGCTCTTGTAAACAGCGTCTCTCAATCTTCCTTGTACCAGCAGCTCTGCTCCCCCCAGCCCTGCAGGAACCTCCAGGCTCCCACTCCCACTGCTCATCCTGCTCTTCCCTGATGCCTCAGGGGAGGGGACAGCCGAAGGGGACAGGCAGCAGGGCTTGCAGGGAGCTGGCAGCACCGGCACGGCTCACGCGACCTGCTACCTGTCTTGTCACGTCACCACAAACATCTGCTGCAGATAAAACAGTGAGAGAAAGGCAAAGCCAAAGGGCCTCTCCGAGCAGCTCTCCAGCCCCAGCAGCGGGAGGGATGCGGCGCCTGTCACGCTGCATGAAAAACCTCTTTCATTAGTGGCAGGGCTGGAGCTCAGATCCCGGAATCACAGCGAGAATCACAGCTTGGAATCCCAGTGCAGCTTCCTGGGGGCTCTGCAGGCAGGTGGGCACAGCCCCGGCTCCGTGGGCACCTGGGGAGCAGCCTGGGCATGGCTTTGTTCCAACAGGGAGTGTTTCACCCACAGAACAAGGAGCTCAGGAGTTCCAGGAGTCCTGAGGTGCTGCCAGCAGGGAAGGCCGCTCGCTGATCCCAAGGGAAGAGCCCCTCTCCGTCCTGTGCAGACATCCACAGCTCCCTACCCAACCCTGGCATGGGACAGATGCCCAGGCTGCCAGGAGAGCCGGGAGTGCCAGCCTGGACAGCTGCAGGAGGGAATCTTGGCACTGGAGGAAATCCAGTTTGCTGCATAAACTGCATCCCTCCGTCCCGGGACAGCATTTCTGGGATGCTCAGCCACGGCGGGGCCAAGCTGGAGAGCAAACAGGGCAGGGCTGGCAGTGGTGGCAACCAGGGCTGGGCAGAAGCCCCGTGGCAAGGAGGGACCATCCAGAGGGCTCGGGGGCTGAGGGTAGGGCAGCGAGCAGGGCAGGCAATGAAAAAGGGGCAGCTGAAAGGGCAGGGCAGAAGGCAGGGCTGGGCTGTGGGCAGGACTGCAGCCAGGGCAGGGCAGCGGGCAGGGCTGGGCTGTGGGCAGGACTGCAGCCAGGGCAGGGCAGCGGGCAGGGCAGGGCTGTGGGCAGAAGAGGGCAGAGGGCAGGACTGCAGCCAGGGCAGGGCTGTGGGCAGGACCGCAGCCAGGGCAGGGTAGAGGGCAGAAGAGGGCAGCGGGCAGGGCAGCAAGCAGGGCAGACACTGAAAACGGAGCAGCTGGAAGGGCAGGGCAGCGGGCAGGGCTGGGCTGTATGCAGGACTGCAGCTAGGGCAGGGCAGCGGGCAGGCGCGGGCAGTGGGCA
>VZRV01010765.1:39037-59697 GCA_013398115.1 Falcunculus frontatus | reverse complement strand
CGGGCGGCCGCGGCCGCGCTCTGCAGTGCATGGCCGAGCCCCGGCCGGCCCCCGCCGCTCCGCCGGGACCCTCCCCCGGGCCGGTCCCGGCCGCCCCCCGGGTCCCCTCCTCCTCCCGGCAGCCGTGACCTTGGCATCCGCCAGCCGCGGGGACAGCCCTGGGGACAGCCGCCGCGGGATGCGTTAGCCGGCGGATCGCACGGGAATATTTCTCCTGGGAAAAGGAGAGCGGCAGCCTCCTCCCGCGGCCGGGGAGCGGCAGGAAAAGCGGATTTAAGGAGCATCTTTGGCCCTTTGTTGGATGAGAAGGACGGGAAAGGAGCGGCAGGATGAGCACTAGCAGTGAGTACGGCGTCCTCTCGCCTTGGCTGTGGGAATGGGGCTGATACCGCACCGAGCTGGCTGGGAGGAATTGGAAAGAAAATGTCATAACAGCGCTGACAAGCCTAGTGGGATGGAATTTTGGGTTATTTTCCTGCCTGCCTTTTGCTTGCCTGCTTTCTGCCAGGCTCTGGCTCTGCCGTGTTTGATGTGGGCTGAGCCGTGGTGCTTATCTCCACGGAGTACTTTTCTTGGCTTGGATTGCTGGGGTTTTGGAGGGCAGAGCATCGACTGAAATGTCGATACGCAACATGGTGAGAGGCAGCCAGGAGCGCTCTGACAGGCACAGCCTCACTTGCTGCTGCCTCTGCCTGGGAAGAAATGGATGTGAGGGGAGGAGGAGAAGGGCGAGGAGAGACCCAGAAACCTGAGCAAAGCACAGGTGCAATCCTGAAAAAACCCCAAACCTTCTGCAGCTGGGGGTGTGGGTGTTCCTATTGTGCTGTGAGACAGGGACAGAGGCACTCATGCGCCGTGGATGAATTTCTAAAGAAGCCGAGCTCGGAAATGTGCTGCATAAGATGAGAACTGGCACCAGGCTGCTCACTTTGGATTCTGTGCCCTTGTTGGAAAGTCTGGGAAGATTGATCAGGGTTGAGGAAGTCACAATCAATTTCTTTTTCCTGGCTTGATGTGCTGGGTGACAGCTGCGCCCACCTTGCTGGCACGGCTTTGATCCCTTCCTTTAAAAGCAGCGAGCCCCTGCCAAAGGAGTTGGTGTCGATGGCCACCTGAGGGGCTTCCTCCTGGGATAACCTCTCCAGGGAGGCCCCCCTGCCCCTCCCGTGGGTCCTGGAGCTGTGTGAGGAGCAGAGCCCTCCCCCAGGCACAAAACAGCACAGCAGCAACTTCTCCATTGCATTGGCGTGCTGAGGTTTCTCAATCCGAGGGCTTGGGGTGGTTCCCGAGCAAAACACCGTGAAAAATGCCTTGGCACGCTGCGAGGCAACAGAACAGGTGATTCCAGCTCTGTTGGGCTGTGTCAGAGGCGAGGAAACTTTCCAGGTGCCCTCTGCCCAAGCCACACCTGGGACAGGAGCAAGCCCCCCTCCCAGGGGAGCAGGGCTGGCGCTGCCTAGGTGGGAAACAATAGGGACTGATTCTTTCCGAGCCTGCAGGATGCCTGATAACAAAGGGTCCTCCCTCTGCTCCTCTGGGTGAGCAGCACAGCTCTGGTGCAGAGGACTGGCGGGATCAGTGGCCACCGTGGTCAGGTGGGACTGCTAAGCTTCCTCTAAGCCAATTTTGCCAAATGCCTGTTGGTTCCTTTTGGGATTCCTTGCCAGCTCTTAATAGCTGGCTTGGCTGCTGAGGGAGATAAGGGCTGTTTATGGCACCGGTGTGTTCTAACTATCAGATCGTGCTGCAAAACTCCTTCAGCTGGGGCCTCCCACACTCAGCAAGGTGCCAGGGAGCCAAACCGTGCTGCTGTGCCCTGACTCACGGGGGAGGCCACGGGGCAGAGCCAGGAGTCCCTTGGGAGCTGCTCCTCCTTCTGCCTCCACCTGGCTCTGTGGCCCTGGGCACATCATTCAGCAGGGCCAGCAGCTGCCAGCGCTCTTGCCAAGCCTTTTGGGGGGCTTTGCAATCTTTGCCTAAATTGCCATTACCCCATTTTAAGTAGCCACGTGTTTTAGTCGGGGCTTGGCAGCTCTGTGACATCTCCTGGGCACTCGCTGTGCTCGGGGTTGGGGATTTATGGGTCGCTCCAGGTCCCTTTGGGACCACACCAGGGCTGTGCAAACCCTGCAGGGCTCAGGCTCTGCCCTGTTGGGCTCCCAGTTGTTTTCCCAACAGCTGGGCTGCTCCGAGCAGGGCTTGGGATGCCCAAATGCTGCCTCACTCCTGCTCCCAGCCACGGCCTGATCCTGTCCCAGCTGGCTCTGTGAGGGGTGTGGGGCCATCTCTGCCTTCAGCACGTTCTGGGACCGGTGTGAACACTGCCAAAAGCCACCTCTGCCCATCGCTGCTGCCTCGCCCAGCTCTGGGCATCCCTCCCCAGCCTGCAGCCCTCAAATCCCTCTGCCCATCGCTGCTGCCTCGCCCAGCTCTGGGCATCCCTCCCCAGCCTGCAGCCCTCAAATCCCTCTGCCCACGAGGCACCAAAAAAACAAATCCTGGGAGCCTTGTGTCAGTGCCATGTCCATTTCACCGCCTGATGCCACCTGGCACTGGCCTACCATGGTGTTTTTATTCCTCTGTTGGTGCCACTTGTCAGAGGCTTCCCAGGCATGGCCAGCTCTGCTGTTTGATCTTTTGGCTGTTTTTTCCCCCCAGTCCTGTAGTGTCTGAGGGCTTGGATGTGGTGGGATATCCCAGGGGCACTCCAGCCTTGCCAGGCTGCTCTCTCTCCTGGTGCCCAGGAAGAGGTGGATGGCAGAAGAAGCCAGATTGTGCACAAATTTATGATGTCCAGGTGCACCTGTGCCTGCAGGGCTAAAATTCTGGGACTGGCAAACCAAGGAGAAGCGCAGCTGAGGATGAAATGCCACCATCTGATCTGTGAATTCCCACCACTGCTTCCCATTTTGCTGGGTGCATTTTGTTAACGCTTCTCTCCTGCCTGAAGCTGATGTGAGGCAGGAAACCTGTGGCTGTGGGCCACGGCTGGCCCCAAGCCATGCTGGTGAGCAGATCTGCAAGGCCTCCAGGAGCTCTGGGCAGGATTTGCTGGGCTGATCTCTGGAGATGCTCCATGCACAGCACACCTGTCCTTGCTGAGGGGACAGGGGGTTGCTTTTCATCCAGGATTTGAATATCCCCCATCACCATGATGGGGCAAAGCCAGATGGAAATTCTGTATTTAAGGTGAAGAGGTAAAACCACTTGATTTCAGGCCTAAACTCCTATCCTGAGGCTGCAGAGCAGCTCAGGTGGCCCTGAGGGTGGGAAGGTGGCCTCTCCTCCTGGGATTCCAGGTGTGCAGGGAAGGTTTGGAGGGCACAGTGATGGTGTTTACATTCATTAGGCTATCCCTGCCTCTCACTAATTGGTAACAAATGGATTCCTGCCTCAGCAAATGGGTCTGTGGTGCTGCTTGGCATTTCCAGGGGAGCTGGAGCTTGTGGGACAAACCCTTGGCCGAGAAAACATCCCTTAAAATCACCCCCTGGAATCTCTTCTGCCTGCAGCCAGCATCTCCCTCGGAATCTAGGCAGGGAGTTTGATGTGACCGACGTTGTGTTTGTGCTGAAAGGGTTCAAGCTGTCACTGCCCTGAGGATTTCAGCCTCTGGAATGAGTGGGAAGGATCCCTTCTGCTGCTCTGGAGGGAGCCAGCAGGTTTGGGTGCTGCAGGTCCATGGAGTGCTGTCTGAGTCACACCGTGGGATTTGCACATCATCCCTTTAGGCCCAGCTCTTTTGGGGTGGGAGAGGGGCTGCTGCCAGTCTGGGCACTGGTTTTGCCAGGAGCAAGGTGCCCCTGGTTGTTCTGGGTCTCACAAGGGACATCCCAGCTCTGGGGAGGTGAAACCCTGGCTTGAGCCAGGTTTGGCAAGGTCTGGATCAGTGTGGCACTGGGTGATTGGGACTGGTTCACAAACCTAGGATCTTCCAGATTCCCTTTAATCTCCAACATTCACCTGGACAAAGGAGGCTAGAATCTGATGGTAAGTTAACTCAGGGTGGGCTGAGCCATTTATCCCCATCCTTGGAGCAGCTGGGAGCCTGTTGGAGCACGGGCAACTCCCAAAGAAGGTTTGGTATGCCAAGTGGAAAGTTTCATCCCAATCCCTGCCACCTCTCAAATTCCTGCCGAGAGGCTCCCCTGCTCTGAGAAGGAGCTGTGAGGGAAGATTGGACAGCAAAGCCTTTGGGAAGGGAGGTTTCCTGACAGATCCTGGTGAATGCAGCATGTTTGCCTGGCTATTTTTGTCTCCCCTAAATCGCTCTCCCTCTTAGATCGTGATCCTCTAAGCGTAATTACCCCGTAATCTCCAGGCACATGTGGTTACAAGGTGTTTACCAGCAAACTCCATTAAGGCCCTGTGTAATTAAAGAGGAATCCCGTGGTGCTGCACATCCCTGGGAGCCCCAGCTCTGCTCCTCAGGCAGGTGATTCACCAGGTGTCCCCACCCTGTGGGGCAGGACCTGCTGGGGAGCACAGGGAGGTTTTTTTCCCCCTGTTCAGAAGTGCAGGGAACCCAGAGGGATCAGCCTGTTGATGTCAGGAGCAGGGTGTTTTCCAGAATGTAGGCACCAAGGAGAACTCCCAGACTCCCTGCCCACGTTTTAGTCCTCTCAATGCTCTGACTCTGATAAACAACCAGACACAAATCATTGCCTGTTTTCCTGGGCAGCCTAGCAGAGGGACAATCACCCATTGCATTCACTTTGCTGCCAGAAAATTCCAATCCCAGGCAGCAGCTCTGTCCCTGGGCTGGTGGATGGGCTCTGTCCTCTCTCCAGGCTCTCTTTCAAACCCTTTTCCCTGGCAGCTGGCCCTTGGAAGAGCAGGAGCCACGGAGAGTGGCCCCACAGGCCCACGGAGTGCGTGGTGTGAGGTCGATCAAAGCGATTGAATTCTTTCAAGGGCCTACCCTGCCCTTCTGAAATAAATAGCACATTTTCTAATCATCGAGTGACGACTGGTTTAGCAGGATAATGGCATTTGGGATGCCAGCAGGCTGGGCTGCTGACAGGAGTCCGTGTGGTGCTGCCTTTGCTGGGAAGAAGGAGCACAAACCCACCCAGTTCCTGCCAGACCCTGCAGCCCTGTCGTGATGGGGCCATCACGAAGTGGCTGGAACACCTCACTCGATATTTTTAGTTCTCCAATGCATCAGTGCCTGAGCTGTGAGCGCTGCAGCACCTCCAGAAAGCGGCTGGGGGTGGAGTGGTCATGGCAAGAGCTGGGCTGAGGAATGATGGAGGGTTTTGCAGGATGAAAGGGGATGTGGGAGGAAGGCCCAGGTGCCTCGGGCACAGGGATTTTGGTTGTGGGCAAGGCTGGCAGGGGGACTGGAAGGCTGGAGCAGGGAAGGGGGTTGTGCCAGGTCCTCCTGTGCCCGGTCAGGGGGCTCAGTGCATCCCTGGGGAGTAGAAGAGCTGCACTGCCTGGCTCAGAGGCACTTACTGGGACATGTGGTGGGGATCTCCCAGTCCCAGCTGCTCCCACAGCCCTCATGGGCATTCCTGGCTCTCCAGGAAAGGGCTGATTGAGGTTTTCCAGGCACGAAGTGATCTCACAGGAGCAAACTCTCCTTCACAGGTCCCATTTCTTTGCTGGTGGCTCAGGTATTTGATAGGCCCCAGTTTCTTGGCGCATTTCTCAGCTCAGGTGGAGTTTTCTGAATGCTTCATCAGTATCAGCCATGAGCCCTGGGAATTGATGAGCTTTCTCCACTGCCTGGGGCGGAGAGAGGAAAGAAAAAGGAGCTGCTGCTGTTGATTCCTTAGCCAGCCTGTCTGACCTTCCTTTCTTCTCCTCCTTGCTGGCCTGGCAAGGTCTGCAGAGCCCCAAGGATCGTTCGTTCTTCTGTTCGTGGACATTTCACTCCACTTCCATTTTGAATCAGCTCCTTCCTGAGTCTCGGAAAAGGCTCAGAGCTGGGAAGGTCCTCGTGGGAAGGTTTCTCTGAGGAGCACAGCAGTGTGAGAGGGGGGCAGGTGCTCGAGGTTTGAAGCCATCCCCTTGGCTCCTGATTTTTCTTGGCAACAAGTGGCACGTTTTGGAGAGCTGTGGGGCAGGGAAAGCTTTGCTGCTGTGATGCCAGCCTCAAAAACCCTTCCTCAGCCCAGCCTGTGCCCGCTGCAGCCTGAGTTTGAGTCCCAGGGTTTGAGCTGTCCTCAGAGCAGGGAGTTATGTGGCTGTTTCCCAGATGTGCAGCCAGGCTGCAGGATCAGACAAGCCAAATGTGGAGCAGGACTCGGTGTGAGCTCCCAAATCCACGTGCCAGGCCCTGTGGAACAGCCCCCCTCAGGAACACCTCGCTTGTGAAAGCACCTTGCAGGGCCCTGCCTGTCCTTCCCAGCATCCCAGCTCTGCTGCCAGCCCTGGGAATCATGGAATTTTCATGGAATTACAGGATGGCTGGGGTTGGAAGGGACCTTAAAGTTCTTGTAGCACCCCCTGCCATGGGCAGGGACACCTTCCACAGACCAGGCTGCTCCAAGCCCTGCCCAACCTGGCCTTGGACACTTCCAGGGATTGCTCTTGCTGGAGAATGGGAGCTATTTTTAAATCCTCTGGGGGACTGCGTGGGTCCCTGCCTGGGACATGTGGTGGGGATCTCCCAGTCACAGCTGCTCCCAGCCTGGGCTCCCAGTGCAGGCACAGAGGGTCCCAGCAGAGTGGATGGCCCAGGGTGGCTTTGCTTCACCCTCTGGCCAAAGACCTTAAAGCTTTAGGGGAGGAGGAGGGGGGAACAAAGCTGTTCTTGTGAGAAACCCATTCCTGAGGCACAGCAGGAGCCATCCCTCCATGGCCTGGAGCTGCCTCCTTCCAAAAAATGGGGGTTCCTTGCCCTGGCCACGCAGCAGGGCTGGCTCAGGGCAGCTCTGGCAGCTGCTGTCTCCTCTGCACTGAATCCCTGAGGGCTCTTTCCTAAAAGCAGGAATAAAATCCCCTCCAGCCGTGCAGGCCAGGGCTGGGGCAGCGAGTGGCTCTCTCAGGCTGGTGTGGCTGCAAGCTCTGCAGCAGCCAGGATGCCCGTGGTGACCACAGGAGCAGCCAGGTCCCTGGGCTCGCAGGAAAGACCCACAGCAGGTCCCCGTGGTGAGCCAGACGGTGGTCAGCTGCCGAGTCCAGCAATGGGAAGGTTCTCCTTGAAGCCAAACTCAAAGAAATGGGAGTTGGGGTGGGGAGAGGTCGCAGAGCCCCTCCAGGGTGTCGCAGCCCCCGCTTCTCTCAGCACCAACCCGAATGCAGCCCGTGTGGGGCACACAGGGGTGGGTTGTGCAGCTCTGCCCTGGATTTCCCCTCTCTCTGCTCCCGTGGCAGCAGCCCTGGGGTGCGATGGAGCAGAGGCTTCCCCGGAGCACGGCCGGTCCCCGCGGACCGTCCTTCCCTGCGCTGTGCCGGGGTGTCCCTCCCTCCGTCCCCATCCCCCGCTGGCACCTCCCGCGCCAGCTCCGCTGCTCAGAGGATGGAGAAGGTGGAGCAAGGTAAGATGAGCTCGCTCTCAGCTCCTATAAATAACCGCGCCAGCCCAGCATCGGCCGAGGGGAGGGGACCAAGCTCGGGCTGCTGGGGACCGGCTCTGTCCGTCCGAGGCGCGCCCGGGCTGGGTGGGCAGCGCTGCCGGTGGCACGGAGCGTGGCATGGCCCCAGCGAGCTGCGGGGACACTGCTCGGCTTCTGAGAGCCGCTGTGCCCGCACCTCACCGGCCGTGACAGCTGGCAGCAGGGTCAGTGTGCCCACACCTCTCTGGGAGTGGGCAGCAGGGTCAGCGTGCCCACACCTCGCTGGGAGTGGGCAGCAGGGTCAGCGTGCCCACACCTCGCTGGGAGTGGGCAGCAGGGTCAGTGTGCCCACACCTTGCTGTCAGTGGGAGTGGGCAGCAGGGTNCACCTCGCTGGGAGTGGGCAGCAGGGTCAGTGTGCCCACACCTCTTTGAGAGTGGGCAGCAGGGTCAGCGTGCCCACACCTTGCTGACAGTGGCAGCTGGCCCCGGGGTCAGCGTGCCCACACCTCACCGGCAGTGGCAGCTGGCCCCGGGGTCAGCATGCCCACACCTTGCTGGCAGTGACAGCTGGCCCCGGGGTCAGTGTGCCCACACCTCGCTGGCAGTGGCAGCACGGTCAGTGTGCCCACACCTTGCCGGCCGTGGCAGCTGGCAGCAGGATCAGCGTGCCCACACCTCACTGGCAGTGACAGGGGGGCATCCTTCCCCTGAGGCACCGATGTGCCAGCCTGCTTTTGACTCTTGCCAGGCTGTGCCAGGGTGCAGGTGGTGTGAGTGAGGTGTCTTTGGGGTGCGTGCCAGGTTTGTGGCCACACTTTGGGACAGAAGGGGATGGCAGCTATTCCACAGGGAATAATCAGATTTAGGAGGGAAAAGAGGGGCTTGATGCAGTGCCCGTGGGGATCAGGAAGATGTGGGTGCTGTGTGTCTGTCCAGGCTGTGCCTTTGGGGTCAGTTTTGCTGGCATTTCCCCAACCTTTTGACCATGAACCAAGCAGCAGAGCAGCTTCCAGGTGTGTGGGCACACAGGGAGAGCCACGGCAAGGAGGCCATCCTTCATCTGGTGGCAGCTGCTGAGGCACGGAGCTGGATGATCCCAACTTGGAGCCTTTGATCAGGGAGCAAAACCATCCCTTCATCCACCCCCAGATGTGATTTGAGAGAGTTTCCACTGGTGTCCCACCAGGGAGAGGAGTGGGCTGGATCTGATCCTTCCCCTCTGGAAAAGGAGGTGCCTGGATGAGCTGGCCAGGGAGAGCTGAGTGTGGATGTTCTCCCCTCCCCTGCTTTTGAAAAAAAAAAGGAAAAGTCACTGCCTGCACCGTGAGTTATGTGGTGATGACTCCTTCTGATGGGCTCCATATAAAATCCCTCGCCTCCCCGAGGATGCTCCCCGTTGAAAGCTTTTATGGCATCTTAAAAATAGCCACAGAGGGGGAGAGAATGAGAAGATGGATAGGTAGGTGGATCCCTAATAAGGAGAGAAGAGGAAACAGCTCGAGAGGGAATGGAAAGACTTTGGTGAACGGCATGTGAGTGATTGCTGAGGGAGGGGGTGGTGTGGCCATACCGAGCCGCTGAGCTGCGTGCCCAGCAGGAGTGGGAAACCCTATAAAAAGCCTGCCTGGGAGGTCTGTGCCTTGCACATGCTGGGGAGAGGGCTGGGGCGAGCATCAGCTCGGGCCGTGTCTCCTGCAGGCGCTCGCTGCATTCTACAAGTACCCGTTAAAAATAATCCGCGGCTCCCGGCCCGGCTGCAGCTGCTGCTCCTGCCTGGTTCCCAAACAGCTCATCCCCGCTCCTTCCCTGCCTCCAGGCTCAGGATGGAGCTAAGGGAGGAGATCACTCCTGGATTTCCCCGAGGTGGCCTTTCCCACCTGGGCTGTGCTCCGGGAAAGGTGCCGGGAGCTGCCTCTGCCCTGGCTTTGTGCTGCCTGGAATTTGTGATGCTGATGCCTCCTGCAGCCACCTAGGAACAGAGACTAGACAAGAGTAAGGGAATAAAGACAGGTATTTATTTGAAGGGCCTTCAAGGTACACCCTGGGGGAGCCAAAGGCTGCTTCCAAAAATTGGACCCCAAGATGGACCCCAGGTCTCGAGTTCTTCACACTTTTATAGGTTTGGATCATTTGCATATCAGGGTTAATTCTCCAATTAAAGCCCCAGTTTAACGATGTAACGCCCCTCAGCTTGCCCCCCTTAGAATCTTTAGTTTACACATTTTGGGCCTAAAAACAGCCTGGCTGTCCTCGAAGGCAAAGCCTGGAGAGGCTTTGTTATGTCTGCCCAGTACGAGAGAGCAGGAATTACAGGCTCCAAGGAACTTCAGAGTTACACTCTAAGCAGTACAGAATTTGAAAATATAAAAGTTAAAACCTAAGGCATCAATGCCAGGGGTGAGATCTGGGGACGGTGGCACTGGGCTGGGGCTCAGTGAGGGCACAGCTGCCCAGGGCCTGGCTGGAGCAGCACCCCCAGAGTGGCTGACAGGGGTGCCCTGCAGGGGGACAGTCCTGCTCTGCCGTGTGGCACTGCCAGCACAGCATCTCCAGGACCCAGGGAGTGGCTCCAGGCCCTTGGCTGGGCTTGTGGCAGCTCTCCCATCGCTCAGGGAAGATTTCCCAGAGTGTCTCCAAGAAATGCTAATTGCTTTGGCTTCTCTTGGTACAGCACAGCCACTGGGCACAAAGGGCTCTTAGTCAGCTGAGAGATCTGCCAGATCCTCCCTCTGGATCCCCCGGAGAGCTGGTGGAGTCTGCTGTGACCACTGCTGATCCCCACATCCCCGGGTCCCATCTTGTCCCCAAGCTGGCCCAGACCTGTGGTCCCAATATCCGGTGACACGAGGCACTGTGACCTCTTTTTGGGATGTGAAACCCCCCAAACTCAGCCCCTGGCAGGCCCAGCGTGGGGTCAGTGCTCCCCTTGTGCTGCAGGAAGGGTGGCTGCGGGGATAACGAGTTTCCCACCCTGGGAATGAGGATGGAGCTCATGCTGTGGCCATCAGTGGTGCTCTGTCTGTCCTCCCGAACCCCTGGGGTGCTGCTGCCCACCCCAGCTCTGCCCCTGGCAGGAAAAGCCCTGTGCAGGTGGCTTTGTTTGGTGCAGGCAGCTGGGAAACATTCCTTGGCTTTGCCCCCGCTCCAACTGCAGGGAAAAAACACTGCTAACAAGGCTCCTCTGTCACAGCCTCCAGCCTGTCACATCCAGGCCATCTCACTCTTGCTTTCTCGTCTTTTTTATCTTTTTTTTTCCTCCCTCAGTTAGACAGGAACCCAGGGAAGCGGAGGCTGTGGAGGGTTGGCACTGCCCAACTCAGGGGAAGAGTGAAGCTGGAGAGATCCTGCCTGATCCTTGTGGGTGGGTCTGAGCGAGCAGCACCGTCCTGGCTGGAGATTGTCCATGTCCCTCCCCACCTGGAGTGCCCTGTCCTGCTCTGGGATCCCAGCACAGGAAAGGCTGGGAGAGCTGGGATTGTCCAGCCTGGAGAAGAGAAGCTTTGGGGTGACCTCACTGTGGCCTTGCAGTGCCTGAAGGGAGCCTGAAAGAAATGTGGAGAGAGAGACAATTTACAGGGGATGGAGTGACAGGACAAGGGGCAGTGGCTTCACACTGACAGAGCAGGGTTAGATGGGATATTAGGATGAAATTCCTTCCCTCTGAGGGTGGTGAGGCCCTGGCACAGAGAATCTGTGGCTGCCCCTGGATCCCTGGCAGTGTCCAAGGCCAGGTTGGACAGGGCTTGGAGCAGCCTGGGACAGTGGAAGGTGTCCCTGCCCATGGCAGGGGGGGGAATGAGATGAGTTTTAAGGTCCCTTCCAACTCCAGCCATTCCATGATGCTACATCTGGTCCCTGTTCCCACCTTGGCTGGGAGCATCCTGTGGATGTCCAGAGCAAGGGCTGACCAGGAGAGGACACCTTCAGCAGCCCCAGCCCTCTGTGCCTGCCTGGTCAGGTGGCAGCAAGGGTCCAGTTTGGGACACAATCCTGTTCCCTGGCAGGCAGGCTTTGGCTCACTTAACCAAAAGCACAACAAAGCCCGTGCTCATTTTTCCCCCCCGCTGAAAGGGGTCTTGTTCCCTGGAAAGTGCCAACTCTGCCGGGCCCATTGATGGCTTGTTAATTGTCGCTAATGAGGAGCTGGGCGAAGTGGCATCCAGAGGCTCTTGGGGACAGGCTGTCGCTTCGGCTTGGGAGGGACATCTCAGCGGGGAAGGGAGCCGTGACCTCGGCGTGGGTGAGCCGAGCTGCACGAACGGGCTCGTTAATGGGGAATGCTCCAATTCCCGTGCCCGCAGCACCGGGAGGGCAGCGCCGTGCCCTGACCCGGCGGCGGCAGCGAGGGTTAAGAGGATCCCTGGTGCTTTCCTGTACACACATGGATTTATTTACACGTGCAGAGGTGGGGATGGAGAGGGCTAAACCCACCCTGCCCAGGAGGGAGGGCGCGGTCTCTGCTGCCCATGAGCAGTGGAACGCGATGCCAGGGCTTGGCCCCTCGCCTCCAGCTCGCCGGGCAGAAGCTGTTTTGTCCCCAGCCCTGATGAAAGGCACCAAAGGCTTTTAGCAGGAGCCAGCCGTGTCTGCCTGCCCGGAGCTCCCGGCGCTGGCAGCCCCTCCTCCTGTGGAAATCGGGATTCTTGGTGTCCACGGGAGCCAAGGAGAGCACGAGTGTGGCAAGGAGGAGGGGAGGGGGTGAGGTCTGTGCCGAGCCCCTCGAGTGCCTGGGGAGTTCACTGCTCGAGCTGTGCCTTGTCCTGCCACGTCCCCAGCCTGGTTTGGCCCTGTCCTGCTTGGCTCCTCTTGCTGAGGCTCAGGATGTGGCTGGGGAAGGGGTGTGAAGCCTCCTTGGGGGTGTCACACTGGTGCAGAGGTGTGTTTGTGTTTGTGGGGACTCCTCTCCCACAGCAGCAGCTCCCTGAGTGCTCCAGCAGCTCCTGTGGCACCCGTGCCACTCACCTCAGTGGTTCCTTTCATCTCCTCTTTTCTCAGATGGCTGGGCTGCTTCACCAGTCCTTTTCCTGGGAGTTTTCTCAGCTTTTCTCCCATTCCTGCCAGGTTTCCATGTACCTGTGACCTCCTCCTGCCCCCTGGGTACCTCCTCTTGTCCTCACAACGGGTGGGTGAGGCACCAGCAAGAGGCTGTGTCTGTGTTTGCTGCTCAGCCACAGCCGGGGTGGCTCTGCAGAGGGGGATCTTCCCTCTGGGATTTGTTATTTCATTCCAATTAACAGCCACATGGGATGTTATTTTCCATGCAGCTGAGAGAGGTTGGAATTGCCACTTTCTGCCCCAAACCCTGATGTCTGGTTTTGGATTCTCTGCCTTTGAAGTGGGGAGGAGAAGCGAGAGTGGAGCATGTGGATGCTGCTCGTGTTCTTGCAGGACAAGGGCTGATGTCAAGGGATTGGTGGTTGCACCTCTGCCTCCTTCTCCTGACCCTGGTTTGGGGTTCAGGTGAGCCCCAAGCCATGCAATGAGGTGTCCTGTGCTTTGTTTTCCACTGCTTCCAGGCTCCTTTCACACTGGGGATGGCTGTGGGCTTGGGACTGGCTACTGTGCTCCAGTTGAGGGTCTTGCTATTTTGACCCTTAAAATACCTTTCAGGGGCCTCAGGCAGCCCTGCTCCTCTTGGGAAGCAGCAGCACAAAGAGCTGGCACAGCTGGGTTGAGAAATGTGCCTGCACCCCAAAACTGGGGCGGAGTGGGAGAGCCCTGAGCTGGTGTGATGTGTGTGTGACCCAAAATCTGAGCCAACCCATCTGTGCTGGGAAAGGGGAAGAGGAACCTCACCCTGACATCCATCCCTTCCATCCCTTCCATCCCTTCCATCCCTTCCATCCCTTCCATCCCTTCCATCCCTTCCATCCCTTCCATCCCTTCCATCCCCTCCATCCCCTCCATCTCCTCCATCCCCTGAGGGTCTCTGAGGTCTGACAGCTGCCTCAGGGGTGGAAGGGCTCCTCTGGGGTCTCTGGCAGGTGTCACCTCCTGCACCACAGTGGGACATTCACACTGGCAGGGGGACAGCCCATGTCCTGGAGGGATCCTCTGCTGGGACAGTGGAAGGAGACAGAAAATGTCTCAGTGGGACACTCAGAAGGTGGCTGTGCTGAAGGTCATCCCAAGGGGAGCAGCCTCGAGGCAGCTCCATCTCCCACCAGAGCTGTTGTCCCTCCCCATGGCTCCCCCCTGCTCCAGCCTCTGCTCCATGACTCTTTGCCTTTCCTGCTTTTTTTTCTTTCCACCCCACCTTCCTTTTCTCTTCCCTTTCCCCGTTTCTCTCCTGGCAGCTTTGTTCTCCTGGCTGTGTACCGGGGTTGCCATGGTGACTGCCAGAGCATCTCTGCATCCTGCAGGAGTGGTCCTGCGCTGCCCTGGCCGTGGCGAGTGGCTGGGCACCCTCCTACCCCTCCCGGGGGCCACGTGCCACCTCCTCCCAGGGATGGAATTCCTTGGGGACATCCCTGTGACACCTCCTGGTGTCTGGGGAGAGGAGGGGACAGCGTGGGGTGGCCCTCAGCAGCTCGGGATGGGGCTGGGCTGCATGGCACAGCTTTATTGCTGCTAGAAACATTCCAAGAAAACCTTCCATAAATATTTTTTAATGAGCAAACCCCACTTGAGGGAAACAGGAGCTGCTGCAGCACAGGGAGTCCCCACGGGTGTGGAGGCAGAGCTGCTTGTGGCCTTCTGGTGGCGATTTGCAGATGACAATATCTCCTCACAGTGCGTGTCAGAATCGCTGGGCCCCTTTCAGCAGATAATTAGGATGACGTGTTATTAGCTGATTACTGGGGAAACATACATTTACTGAGGATTTATTCTGCACCCAGCATTAATCTCCTGTATAGCTGCTAAACCCCCATAAATAATCTGATTTTGATAATCAATTGCTATTGCAAGTTCCCCTATAAATCTCAATTAAATGCACATTTAACTCGCATCAAGTTGCCAAATTTGCTTGTGCGTGTGCGTCCTGCTGCTTGCCTGGGGCAGTTGTCTGGGGATGTGCAAGCTCAAGTCTGTTTTTCAGACAGCCTGAGACCAGAATGGGGTTTGCCAAGGCAGAGCAGCTCCAGGAACAGCACCGCTGCTCTCCCGTGGTCCCACACGGAGATTCCAGCACATCCCAGCTCCCTGCTGCTGCTCCCACGTTGCTGTGCCTGGCCCTTCCAGCCTTGTCTTGCTGCTGGGGTTGGCATGAGGGCAGCAGGAGAAGGCTGGGCCTCTGGAGCATCCCAGGGAGGGGAGATGGAGTTACCAAAACCCATGTGGGGGCTTTCAGCAGCGCTTGCCTGGGGTGGAAACTGAGATGGGCTTGGGCTTGGTTGAGTCCTGGCCATCCTTGGGCCAGTGAAGAGAATTTTCCAGCCTTAGTGCTGGTGGAGGGCTCAGAGGGTGGCAGGGAGAAGGTGACCAGCAGGACAAGGTGCCACCAGCTTCCTTCAGAGCTGGAAGGAGATTCCAGCCATTACCTGGGCTCTGTTTGCTGTTGGGGCCACACTGAGTTATTTTAGCTCCTTGTTTTTGCACCAAGTGCACCTCAGGGAGGGCAGAGAGAGCTGGGAGGTTGTGGCAGAGTTCTGGTGACGTGTTCTGTGCTGGGGACATGGTGTGGGCATGGCAAACCCCCTGCTGCCTTTCAGATTGTGGGATTTTGGCCTCACCTGGGCTGCTGGACCCCACAAGGGGTGATGTTTTTGGAGCTCAGCCCCCCATCCCTGCTGTCTCAGGGGTGTCAGGAGTATCTCTTTGGGCTGTGATGATCCCAGTGATGGGACTGCACTGGGGGAGCCATAAAAGAAATGATGAATCTGTTCAGATTGCAGGGAAGATGTCTGAGATCTCCTCCCGAGCCTGGCTGGAGCCCAGGCTGCCAGTTGTGGTGGGCAGCAGCTGAACATCAACAGCTTTGGGTGAGAGCAGGAGCTCTCAGGGCCCAGCCCAGGGGGATTCAGCCTCTCCTGGGGCAGCAGGATGGGTGTGAGCCTGTGGAGGAGCAGGGATGCCCAGCTGTGCACAGCTGTGTGTGCTGGTGGCAGCCACAGGCAGGGCTGGCAGGTGCCACGAGCCCCAGGCTGGCTCCCAGGGGTGCCCTGTGACCCCTCCAGCCTGCTCTGTCCCTGGCACTGCTGAGTGCATCCCTGCCTGGCATTTCCTCCCTCTGAACCCACCTTTCACCTCTGCCAGCTGGGGAGGGCTGGTGGCTCACAGAGAGGCCTCGGCTGCTGCCATTTGTCACCAGCCTGGCATCACCTTGCCCAGGTATTGCTGCACCCCTCGGGGTCCCCTCCTGTTGGCCCTGGCAGTGCCAAGGGGGCTGTGTGGGCTCCTCAGAGCTCTGTCCCACGGGGTTTGACCCCAGCACTGAGGATGGGGTCGGAAAGATGGAATCAGGCAGCAATGGGTTGGGGATGTGGGGGTTTCCAGCACTGTCCTGTGGGTCAGGGATCCTGTCCTGAGGCCTTGTGCTGTCCTGCACTGCTTGTGGTGCCGGGAACACCACAGGTGGAGTCCCCATCCCTGGAGGTGTCCAAGGAAGGGCTGGAGGTGGCACTCAGTGCTCTGGGCTGGGGACAAGGTGGGGATTTGGCACAGCTTGGACTCGATGGTCTGAGAGGGCTTTTCCAACCCCAACGATTCTGTGTGGCCATGGGGCTGTGCCTGGCATGTCCCTGTCCCCCTCCACCTGCTGCATCCACCTCTGCCACCCATATGCAAGGCCAGGTGTCCCAAATGAACTCCCTGCGGGGTGGGGACAATCTTTTTAGGGCCACTTAAAGGCTCCATTTGCTGCCTTTAACAGAATTAGAGAGGGGATCACGGTGGATTAAGAAAAGCAATAAACACCCTCTGTGCAGGGCCCTGTGGAGGCTCTGCTCAGCTCCCCTCTGGAAGGGCTTTGCTCAGTTTTTGGGGGATACTCTGTGTTAGGGGACTGCAGGAGTGGGTTTCATCTCTTCCAACCCCACAATTTGCAGGGATTTGGTTCAGGAGGGCTCCAAGGGGATGTGGCAGTGCCCTCCTTGCAGCAGCCCCAGATCTGAAAGAGCTCCCAGTTGTTTTAGAAAGCACCTTCCCAGGATATAAGAGCAGCTGGATGAATTTGAAGCCAGCCAGGGAAGTTCCTGCTGGAGTTTTGCCCCCAACTCTGAGCTGTAATTCATCCCCTGGAATGGGCCTGGCTGGGGGGCTGCTGCTCTTGAGCCTCCTGTCCCTCTGAGCACGTGCTGGTGGCATTGAGAGGGCTCTGTAACAAATATCCCTGCCCTGCAGCCTATTTCTGGGGACATTGTCCCCTCTGTGACGCCAGGGCTTGCTTTGCCAGCTGTCACCCCCAGCCCAAATTCCCATTTCGTTGCATTAATATCCATCCAATGCCTCTGGATGGGGATTTGATTTCAGCTGGCTCCCCGGAGTAGAAAGAGTTAAAAATAGCAAATCCAACACCCCTCATTCCCTGGCTATGACGCAGTCTCGCAGGTTGGAGTTACAATGCCGACAGGAATAGGGTTTAAAATAAAACAGGGGACTGCTCTGCACTTTGCAGAATGGGAGAAAGCAGCTCCAGCCTGGAGGAGCAGCCTCTGGATTTATAAACCAGGCAGGAGTTTGTCTCCCTCGCAGTGCTCGTGGCCAGATAAATGATGCTGCACACACAGGGGGAGCAGTGGGGGAATTCAGGAGGTTCTCAGCCCACCAGGGAATCCACAGGAGAGCCCAGAAGGAACGAGCTCAGCACACTCTGCTCTGGAGCACCACGCACAGAGCACCTCACCAAGGCTCAGCTGGGCACCAAACCCAGCCAGCAGGGCAGGGATGTGCTGGATCCAGCAGCACCGAGGCTCCCTGGAAGCTGCAGGGTGCAGGCAGGGACAGAGCAGGCAGATCCTCTCCCAAAAGTGCTCCCAGACTCTGGAAGCAACAGTCTGCTGCAAGGTGGCGAGGTGCCAGCCTGGCTCTGCCTCATCCAACGGGGCTGCTTCTCTGATCTGGCAGAGAAAATCCTAAATCCCCACGTTTCTCCCTCTCAGACGCTGCCCTAGTTTAAAAATGTCAGCTCCTGGCTTTTCTTTTGTAATATTTTAAATATAGCACCCTTTCTGCTTTCTGATGGGCGCGCCGTATGTTTGGGAAACGGCACCGAAATCCGCCAGGCTCGTGGGTGGGGGTTAAAGGGAAAAAGCATTTCCATACGGGAAGCTGCAAACACAAAACACAGCGGCAGCAAACAGCAAATCCCTCCTGCAGCAACCAGCAATAAGCTCCTTTCTGTCCTGCCTGTCTCCGGGTGTTGGTGTGAGCAGAGAGCCTGAATGTTTCCATTGTGTCACCTCCTGTCCCGGCCACCCTGGCACTGCCTCCACAGTGCCCAGCAGGAGATGCCACCATCTGACAGCTCCTTTGCCCTTTCCTTTCCTCAGAAAGCCCCTTTGCTGCTTTCTCTTTGGGGGTTTTAGGGGGATTTTTCAGCTGGGATGGGTCCCTTGTGCTCCAGCTCGCCCGGAGTGCTGCAGGCTGGGCTGGGGGTGGTGGTGGAGGGGTTTGGCAGCCAGGGGACAGTCCCCCCGGGCTCCCTGCACTCCCACACAGCCAGGACTGTCTCCCAGCACTAAACACAGCCTCTGCTGAGCAGGAAATCTGGCCTCAGCAAAATGATGAGCTCAGGCTTTTCAGCTTTTGGCCAGGACCTCAAGTTTAGATTCTTCTACTCCGCACATCCCTCAACTTTAGGACCCAAGTGTAGCCCCTTGCATGGACCCCCCAAAACCTGTCCAGCCCAGCTGGAGCTGAAAATAGCATCCTGTGGGCTGGGGCTGGGTCCAAGCCTCAGTTGAGGCTGCCCCTCCTGCTCTGGCTGGCTGGGGCTCCCCCACTCGTCACGCCTCAGGAATCGAATCCAGGGGAGGACATGGACTTTGGCCACTGCCCGGCTGCCAGGGGGGCTGTGACCCTCGAGACCACCCTGCCAGGGGAGCAGGAGAGAGGCTTTGGGGTGGCCCAAAGCTCCTGCAGGCTGTGCCAGCTCAGGTTTAGCCCCACATTTGGAGGGTGGGGGGGATGCAGTGGGGGGTGTCACAGAATCCCAGAAGGGTTTGGGTTGGAAGGGACATTAAAAATCATCTCGTTCCACCCCCTGCCATGAGCAGGGACACCTTCCCCTATCCCAGGGCGCTTCAAGCCCTGTCCAACCTGGCCGTGGGATGACCACAGAGGAGGAGGAGACGTGGGGATGCCTTTCAGAGGTTCTTGCCCTGCAGCGCTGGAGATCTGGGGCTGTGTCCCTGGGGTGTGCCAGGTCCAGCAGGGCACAGGGAAGCTGCTCCCAAGGCCTTGGCCAGACACTGGCAGTGGTGTGGTGTCCTCCAGAGTGTGGCCTCAGCTGGTCCTGCTGCCCCTGGGATCCGCAGAGGGCCACCAAGCACAGCCACGTGTCACCGTGACCGCTCAGACGGATTTGTGCTCACCCAGATCCCTGTCCCGGGGTGCTGTGTCCCTGTTCCCAGCCCAGCCCTGCCGTGCCCATCATCCCCCTCACACCCCCTCACTCCTGCCCTGTCTGTTTGCATCCACAGCAGCTCAGGCCAGAGTTTTTAAGCTGCACCAGATGTAAGGACGAAATCCCACCTTCAGCCTCTCGGTGGGGTTCCCTCAGCCGCCTCCAGTGAAGCTTCCTGCAGCCCAAAATGCTGATCCCAGGGAGTGCTGCACATCTGCCAGGGCTGCAGGAGCTGCTGGGAGCCACGGCAAACATCGGGAGCAGGCAGGGGATGCCTCTGGCTGCAGGGGATGTGTGGGAGGTGAGAGGGCAGGAAGGTGTTTGTGGCTCCTGTCGTGGTCCTGGCCGTGCTGGTGTTGGTTTTGGGTCTAAAAGGGTTGGGTTTGTGCCACACCTGGTGTCCCGTGTCCCCACGGGGGCAGCTCCCTCATCACTGGGCTATTCTGGGTCTCCTCCATGAGCCTGACCTCGTGTCAGAGCAGGATTTGAGCTCAGGGCTGGGCCCAGCTGGAATCCTCACGGAGATTTCAAGAGGAGGGGGTTGCAGAGGTGCAGTGTCCTTGCTCCTGCCTGGCAAAGTGGCAGCTCACAGCTGTCCTGGGCACCCACCCCCAGCACAGGACCTGCCACCAGCCCTGTGGCACCTGGGGACAGCTGTGCTGTCCCCTCCTGTTGGGCACAACTCCCTGCTCTGGGCTGGCCATGGCTCCTGCCCTGGGCAGCTGTGCATTTCAATTATTAATTAAAACACAATCTATCCTTTCTCATCCTCTCCTCGAGACACCAAGAACTGCTAAAATATTCTCAGGGATCATAGGGAGGGGAATTAAGCAGTTCCTGGGAAATCTGAGCAGTGCCTTTTGGAGATTTCTCGCTGTTCCTGGAGCCTGTGATTCCCTGTTGGGTTCTGCATCTCCCAGGAAATCCCAGGGCTGCTGGGAATGGGGGAGGAAAGCGCTCTGGGTGTGATGCTGGGTGTGGGGATGAGGATCTGGGTGTCCCATGAGGGATGGAGGGGGCTCAGGCTGGAGAAAAGGAGGCTCAGGGGGGACCTTGTGGCTCTGCACAACTCCCTGACAGGAGGGGGCAGCCGGGGGGGGGTCGGGCTCTGCTCCCAGGGAACAGGGACAGGAGGAGAGGGAACGGCCTCAGGCTGGGCCAGGGGAGGCTCAGGTTGGACAGCAGCAGGAATTTCCCCATGGAAAGGGTGCTCAGGCCTTGGCAGGGGCTGCCCAGGGAGGTTTGGAGCGCCCATCCCTGGAGGTGTCCGAGGAAGGGCTGGAGGTGGCACTCAGTGCTCTGGGCTGGGGACAAGGTGGGGATGGGGCACAGCTGGGACTCAATGGGCTGGGAGGGCTTTCCCAACTGAAATAATTCCAGGATTCTGTGGATAATCCTTGTGGAGAGCAGTTCCTGGTGCAAACACAGCGTTGGGAGCAGAGCTGGGCAGCAGCCAGGAGGATTTTCCCCAAATCCCAGTTCCATCCCGGCTGAGAGGCCTGGCATGGGCAGACAGGCAGCAGCCTCCCAGTCACTCCCAGTCTGGGGGTCCCAGTCACTCCCAGTTTGGGGGTCCCAGTCACTCCCAATCTGGGGGTCCCAGTCACTCCCAGTTTGGGGGTCCCAGTCACTCGCGGTCTGGGGGAC
>VZRV01010765.1:18934-38970 GCA_013398115.1 Falcunculus frontatus | reverse complement strand
TCTGGGGGTCCCAGTCACTCCCAGTTTGGGGGTCCCAGTCACTCCCAATCTGGGGGTCCCAGTCACTCCCAGTCTGGGGGTCCCAGTCACTCCCAGTCTGGGGGTCCCAGTCACTCCCAGTTTGGGGTCTGTGGCACCCAGAGCTGTGGTGGGAGGGGCTCCCGTGGTGTCTGCAGAGACACAAACGTGTGAGCACCAGGAGCCCCGGCTGCAGCTGCAGCTCCAGGAGATCCCGTTGCCATGACGAGCTGCACAAGTGTTATCCAGGAAAAAAAGATCCAGTTGGGGATGGGAGGAAGGCTGCCAGCGTGGGGGGCACATGGATGCCAGGGGAATCATGCACTGGTGTGGCTGCGAGCACGGATATTTGACTTCACGTGTTGAACTTCTGATCTTCCAGGGTTTCACCTCCAGCTCCTCCAGCCCCTTCCCGAGCTCTGCACCCCCCAAATTCCCACACCCGGGGGTGCAGAGCCCCACTCCTGTCCCCTCACCTTCCTCCAGCCCCCAGCAGCCATCCTGGCACGGTCCTGTCTGGAAAGGGAAGGTGTCAGTTCTCCCAAACAGCAACAGGAGGAGAGGGAACGGCCTCAGGCTGGGCCAGGGGAGGCTCAGGTTGGACAGCAGCAGGAATTTCCCCATGGAAAGGGTGTTCAGGACGTGGAACTGCCCAGGGAGGTGGTGGGATTGCTGAAGGGGACGCTCACCCTCCTCCTTTGCCTGGGGAGTGGCATTGCAGCCCTGAGGGTGAGGATGGCACACACAGGTGGTGCCCGTGGTGCTCCCTTGGCTGCTGCCAGGATGGGAATTCTTGGGATACGGTGGAATTCTTGGGATACAGCGTGTTCCCTGGCTCTGCACAGCCCAGGGTGGAGCTGTCAGGCTGGGGAAGCTCTGTTGTGCCTTTCTGCTGTCTGCACTCAGGTCATCAAATCTCGCCGCAGCTCCGAGAAATAGAAGAGCAACTTTTCCCTCTTTTTGTTGGGAATCTGGGAAAATCACAGCAGCAGCAGCCAGTGCTTCCAGCAAACCCAGCTATTCCCAGATCCCTCGCTCAGGACACCCACAGGTGCTGCTGGAATGGGGCTGGGGGTTCCTGCAGGGCAGGAGGTGAAACCTGCGGAGCCCCAGTGGGGTTTTTGGGATGTTCCCTGGCACATTCCAGCCCTGCCTGTGAGGGAAGTAAACATCCTGCAGGCAGGCACGGGCAGCTGCCTGCGGCCAGGTCAGCATGGGAAGACAATCACAGCTTCCTCCACACTCATTTGGAGAATAATTTCCACGGACGCAGCCAGAAACAAATTCTGCTGTGCAGGCAGGGCCCTGGCTGCTCGCTGCTCCAGCTTTTTGTTTGTTTTCCTTCTCGCCTCTTGATTTTTCTCCTTGTCTCCTTCCCTCTTTGCCCTTCTCCTTTGTCTCCTCTGGGTGTTTGTGATCTCCCTC
This sequence comes from Falcunculus frontatus, assembly GCA_013398115.1. Taxonomy (NCBI): domain Eukaryota; kingdom Metazoa; phylum Chordata; class Aves; order Passeriformes; genus Falcunculus; species Falcunculus frontatus. The sequence goes on along the minus strand of VZRV01010765.1, from coordinate 37,527 downwards.
CTCTCTCTTTTGGCAGCGTGTCCCCGTGTGACCCAGCTCCCACGCTGGCACGACGTCCTGCCGTGCCCTTGTGATGCTTTGGCACCCATTTGGGCACCTGCCACGCTCACAGCCCTGCCTCCCACTCCCAGCTGAAGCTGTTCCCTCCCTCATGTGATGCCTCTGCTGGCCCAGCATCCCCAGCCCCCATGTGCCACTCCAGCTCCCTGGTGCCATCCTCACAGCACCCACAGCTTGTACCCTGTGTCCCACCAAGGGAGTGCCAGTGGCCAGCGTGAGGCAGGTGGGAGCAATAATTGGTCCCGATCTAATTAGGGAAGCCTAGGGCTGGATTAGGAGCTGTGGCAGTGGAGGGTTTTTAGCTGTAAGCCACAGATGGCTTTGCCTGGGAGCCAGGAGAGGCTGGCATGGACTGGAGGGGGTTCATAATCCCACCTGGAATACACTCCAGGCTGACTGACAGCTTTGGGAACAGCCCAGTGCCTGCTCTGGGGGAGCTGGGGGGTCCCTGCTGCCCCCAGCCTGCTGTCCCACACTGCAGTGCCTGTCCCAGCCCAGGCCCCATGGATTCATTGCAAACAGTGGGAGAAGCAGCCAGAGCTGCTCCAGGCTCAGCCTGTCCCACAGCAGATCCCTGGTACCTGTCCTCAGCCCATCAGGAGCACTCGGCCAGCCCCGGCCTAAAAATGTAAATATTCAATAAAGAACCACGTGATGCTTCTGGATTTTACTGAGGGGAAGGATCAGGAGAGAAAAGCTTTTGTCCAAAGGTAAATCTGGCATTTTCTCCTTGATGGAAACGGATTTTATCTGTGGCAGCTCCATGGGCAGCAGTGGCCTGAGCACTGAGATGGCCATGCAGGGGTCAGATTCCCCACCAGAGCTGAGCATCCCGACTGCTGGTCCCTTCCTTTATTTCAGGGGTGATGTGGCTGATCCCTCACCTGGGTGCCTCACCCAGCTCTGTGCCGCCGGCACCCCCAGTGTCACCTCCTCAGCAGGGACCTGGAGTGGACTCTACGGTCTCAAAGGTCCTTTCCAGCCTCGTTAATTCAGATTCTGTGTCTGGAGCAGGCACAGTCGCACATGCCGGGGTCACAGGACACGGGCTGAGGCTGTCCCGTGCCTGCTGAAGCACCAGCACCATCTGGCTCCCAGCCCGTCTTTCCCTTCCTTCCCAAGGCGTTTTTACAGCCTCAGCCAAGCCCTGGCCGCTGCAGGAGAGCAGGCAGGAGCCTTTGGCCCCGCTGCTGATGAGAAACCCATATCCCGTGGCCCTGCAGTTCCCACCCTTCCTCCCCGGCCACCCCTGGGACACAGCTCAGCTCCTGCCTGGAGGGGAAATCCTCCCCCTCTCCGGAGCCAGCCAGGTCACCCTGGATCCGTGCTGCAGAGGGAGGATTTGGGCTGCAGGCTCCTGGAGTGCCACCTCCTTGTCCCCGTATCCCAGCAGAGGTTTCCTTCACCTCGCTCCCTGCCCCAGCCCCGCACTCTGTGTCCCATCCCCGGTGCTTCAGCCCGGCCTCTCCCTCAGCCTCCAGCGCTTCCAGCAAAATTCCTTCCTGGCCAAGTCACTGCCGCCCCTCAGCCTTGACGCCTCCGGGGCTGCTGTGCTGGCAGGGCTGGGCTTCCTCTTCCTGAGCCTCCCTAGCCCCGCTCCCGACCCTCTCCTCACCCCCAGAGCCGTGCTAATCGGCCCTTCCTGGGGTCTGCCAGCCGTGCCCACCGGGAATTCCCACCGGGAATGCCCACCGAGAATGCCCAGTGGGGATGCCCAGCTTTCCTCACCTCCCTGCTGGAGCTGCATCCCTCCCCCAGCCTGTGCCACGCTGGTGCCACCACCCACTGGAGGGTTCTGAGAAGAGGATTTCCAGCCCCAGGGATCGTGCTGAGGACGTGAATTGCTCAGTGCCAGGCAGAAGGGAGCAGTGGGAAGCAGTGGGAAGCTGCTGGAAGGAGTTCAGCCCCATGGAGGTGTGAAGATTGCTGCCAGCATCATCTGCCCTGCTCCTCCAGCGTTCCAGGGGCTGGATCCATCTCACAAGTGGCACCCACATCTTCCCTACACATTCCAGGGGCTGGATCCATCCCGTGGTGACACCCACATCTTCCCTCCNCTGGAAGGAGTTCAGCCCCATGGAGGTGTGAAGATTCCTGCCAGCATCATCTGCCCTGCTCCTCCAGCGTTCCAGGGGCTGGATCCATCCCATAGTAACACCCACATCTTCCCTACACATTCCAGGGGCTGGATCCATCTCACAAGTGACACCCACATCTTCCCTACACATTCCAGGGGCTGGATCCATCTCACAAATGACACTCACATCTTCCCTACACATTCCAGTGGCTGGATCCATCCCATGATGACACCCACATCTTCCCTACACATTCCAAGGGCTGGATCCATCCCGTGCTGGCACCCCCTTGCTGCAAGTGCCAACTCTCAGTCCCTGCATCACCCCTGGCACCATCCTCAGCTTCCCACAGTGGCACTGCCTCTCCTTATTAATTTAAGGGTGAATGCTTTGCTTTTCCACAGTCCCCTTCACCTGTGGCTCTCCCAGCATTGTGCAAATATTAATTACTGGCAGTTAATTAAGCCAGGCGTGCCCATCCTCCTGTCTGACAAACATGCTGGCAGCAGAGCCGGGTGGGAGCTCCCAGGTGCCTGTGGATAATGATCCAAACCCCACCTGGAGCAGCTTCTCCCTGATCGACCCAATGGGCTGGGAGAGGGAAATAAGGGGAAAAAAGCAACACCTGCTCTGGTCCCAGTAAGGAGGGATGGATGGATCTTTAAAAACACCTCTGGGTGCTCCTGGAAAGCTGCTGCTGGGGTATGTGGGGCTGTGGGATATGGGGCTGCCAGGGGGGAACCCAAGCTGCTGGTGGAGCTTGTTCTGAGCCCCCCTGGGGGCTGTGCCCTGTTATCTGTGCTGATGGTGAGCAGCAAACCCTCCAAGGTAGAGGGAAATGATCCCCTGTTATCCCTGTACTCCTGGAGGGCTCGAAGAGTTCCAGAGGTTCAGCATTTCCCCATCCTGGTGCAGGGCTGGACGCTGTGCAGGAAGAGCACAGGAAGACAAACAAGGTCATTGACCCTCCCGAAACGAAGGAGGGGAATTGCCCAGGGACAGGGGGGAATTGCAGGTTGTTCACTGGAGCAGCCCTTGGGCAGGGTCCCTGCGCCCTCCTGGGGGACAGAGCCCCTCTGCACAGCCGTGGGGGTTGTTTGGGGGGCTGTCCCCCTGCCCGGGTCACACCCTGGCTGTGCACGGCCGCCGCTCCCTGACCCCGGGGCTGCGCGGGGCAGCAATCCCTGACCGGAGGTGCCACCTTAATCCGGATCACTGGGAAATCTGTCGAGTGCCCACGCAGCCCCGTGGCACTTCCCTGCCTGGCTGTGCCCACAGCCCGTCAAGAACCAGCCAGGACACGGGCACAGCCCCACAGGAGCTGGCCCTGGGCAAGTTTTGCTCTGAGAGTGCAGCACAAACGCAGGAATTGTTGGCCCAGACCAGCTTTGAGCAAAACAGGAGCAAACTGGGGGCAGATTATGGCATTCTTTGGGCAGCTCCCACCCCCTCTCCGTGCCCGCTGTATCCCAGCCTGCGAGGCCACTAATGCTACTTACATTATTAGTGGATTATTTGGGTGTAATGAGCTTTGCCCTGCTCAGCTGGCCCTGTGCTCGGGGCTGTGGGATGTGTAATACTTCCTGCACGGGGCCACGAGGCGGGCAGCTGCTGCCTGGAACACAGGCACACAATGCAGCAATGTTCCCGGACAAAATTCCAGCCTGGGCTCGAGGTTAAGCACGAATCAGGGAGCTTTGGGTAGCGCTGAGCAAAGCGGGAGGGTGAGGGTGCCCTGAGCCGGGTCCTGACCCGTCCCCACGAGCACAGCCAGAGGTGACTGGCTCGGATCCATCTCTGCCCGTGGTGGAGCACAGCTGAAAGCATCTTTTCCATCCTCAGCTCCTTTTCCTCTGCCTTCCTCCCATCAGACCAAGCAAGGGCTTGGCGATGCATTGCTATGGACACCAGGAAGTTTTCCCTGGAGACCGGCAGCCTGCACTAAGCGATGCCTGCATGCTCTGACATAGATTATTATTTTTGTCTTCCCCCTTTCTCCGTTGTGAACGTCGAAGTGTGGATGAATTCCTGACTTTCCCCCCTGCCTCTGTCCTGCTTTCCTCTCCCAGCTTTGTGCATTTCCATGGCTATGTCCCAGGGCTTGGCTTCGGCTTCGTTCAGGGCCAGGGTGTGAGCAGTGGGTGCGTGGGAGGAAGTTGCAGCTCCGTAACTCTTGCTCTGCTGGAGACCCCTGCAGAGAAGATGCTGATTTATTCCAGCCTCGGGAAATCCTCTTGGTCCCCTGAGGCAGCTGCAGAGCTCCTGAGCACCTATTACCATCACAGGAGGTGCTGGACTGCTGTTCCCAGGGCTGCTGCCTCTTGGGTGGGGGTTCCCTGCTCCCTTCATGGTGTTTGGGACCTCAAAGTGATTTAGGTCTAGACTAATTAGTCTCTGCTGGGCTGAGCTCCAGGCCTGACTCCCATTTTGTCGCTGCTCTGCTGGCACTTGGTGTCCTTTAGTGTCTCAGGTACCTCTGAGAGCTCTTGGATTGCAGGGAAGGGAAGTCCCAGCAGCTCTTGGAAGTTCTTGGAAGTCAAGGCTGGAGTCTGAGCTTTGCAGGAGGGCACTCAGAGCTTCCCTCGCAGCCCATTCCCAGCAGCTCCAGGGATGGAGGGTCAGCCCATTTCCCGGAGGGAAGTGGTGCTGTGTCTCTGAGCACTTGGCACAGGGAGTGGGATTTCACTGTGACACAGCCTCAATGTCATTTTGACTTCTCTTGCTTGGCTTTTGAAGCCAATAATGGGCTGTTTCTGCTCCCTGTCACTTGATCTGCCCCTGGGTGAGCGAGGAGCCTCTGATGAGTGATCTCCTCTGTCCTGTGCCCCTTCTTCCCTGCTCTGGAGAGACTTCACAGGCTGCCTTTCAATCAGCTGCTTCTCTTGTTCCTGGGAATGCAGTTCAGCCCTGGGTCAGAAAAGCTCTGGCCCATTGAAATCCTGCTTTTTGCTGCTCGAGTTGCCCAGATTGTGACTCCCTCTCGGAAATCTCAGAGCAAATAAATCCTGTGCTGCTCGGCCCCTGCCTGCAGTGCTTGGCGTGGTGTCAGCCTGGCTGCAGCTCCTGCACAGCCCAGGCACTCCCAGCTGGGGCAGGGAAAGCAGGAGCTGCTCTGTGTTTTCTCCATGGGTTTGGGAATTGCCTTGAGAGAGAAGGATCCGTACGGAGCAGGAGGATTTTCCCCTGGTGATGCTGCTGGGCATCACCTCTGTGGTGTTTCCAGAGCAGGTGAGGAGTGCAGGTGAATCCCAGCACTGCCTGCAGCAGGAGAAACTCGGCTCTTGCCCTGCCCTGCCCTGCAGCCCCCAGCTCCTTCCAGACCCTCCACGCGCCCCGGGGCCACTCCGGAAGGAGCCATGGGACCGGGCTGCTGCTCCTGGCTGAGGAGGTGACAGTCCCACCAGGGCCAGGCACTCGACTGCTGTGATGTTTGAAAGCTCCTTGACAAATGACTTCTTCCTCCAGTTCCTAAGCAAACAAGTGGGAGCTCCGAAAACACAACAGTTCCTTCCCGTGCTGCTGCCAACTCGGAGCTCGCTGGGCTGTCCCAGAAAGGGTCAGCAGCCACCAGGGCTGAGCACAGCAGGGTGGGCTGGTCCCTGCAGGGTCCTCCTGCACCTGCTGTGGGGACAGGAGAGCGTCTGGGGAGCTCTGGGATGATGCTGTGACCTCGTTGTCCATGCGGGGACAGGGAGCAGTGCCCAGGTGCTGACACTGCACAGAGCTTGGGACTGCAGGCCAGTGAGCCTCTTTTGTGGGGCAGGGAAATCCCAAACCCAGACAGGGCTGGGCTCCCATCTCAGAGTCACTGGGTGCTGTCCTTTGCCCTTAGTGTTGGCCTGATGTTCCCTGGCTGTGACACAGCCACTGGACTGAGCTCGGTGCGGTGTCACCCAGCTGTGCCCCAAATCCTAACAGACCCTTCCCCTCTCTCCTTCTGCCCTCCCTCCTTTCTGCCAGCAGTTCCCTATCAGCAAAACCCCTACACCCCTGGGAGCAGCTCTTCTGTCATCCAGTGCTACCGCTGTGGGGACACCTGCAAGGGCGAGGTCGTGCGTGTGCAGAGCAACCACTTCCACATCCGCTGCTTCACCTGCCAAGGTAGGACAAGGATGCCCAAAAAGCTGGTAGCCAGGTTGTCCCACAGCCCTGGGTGTCAAGCAAAAGGCTGGGGACACACCTACCTGGCCCACTGAGAGGTGGTCACACACCTAAAGGGGGAGATGTGGCGTGGCACAGGTGGCACAGGGCAGGCAGTGCCCCTGGGTGGTGCCAGAGCCACTGAAGGGGTGGCCAGTGTCACCACCCTGGAGCAGCCTGAGTGCCTGCAGGTCGCCAGTGTGCCCATCTATGTCTGGGGGGGTCACCATGTCCTTCAGCTGCTCCCAAAGCAGGAGGAGGAGGAGGAGGAGGCAGTGCCAGCCTGGCTGAGGTGGGGAGATGCCCAGAGCGGCTCCTGCTGGAGCTGGGGCTGGGTGACACATCCCTGCCACCCGCCCGTGGGATGCAGCTGGGACTTGGTGGCCCCCAGGGCTGGCAGGAGTGGAGCAGAGAGGTTGTTTGGATCCTCCTGGAGCACCAGAGAGCTGCGGGGCTGTAGAGCTCATGGTGCAGAGCTCAGGCTGCTGCTGAAGGGCTCCTCAGCACCTTTATTGGAGCAGCTGCTCTCAGGCTGTAAAATCTCCCATTCCAGGGCTTTTTAAAGGCCTCTGGTCTCCCAAGCTCCCTGTACTGAGCATAATCCCCATTCCCGTGGCCACACTTCGCTCCTCTCCAGGGAGCAGCAGGTTTGGCTGGAGGTGACCCTTCCCTGGGCTGTCCCCACCCTGCTGCAGCCCTGTCCCCTGTGGTGTGGGCAGCCCCGGATTTTTGGGAAGAGGGGGTGTCCCGGGATGCCCTCAGGGCTGACCTGCACCTGCAGAGCCCCGTGCTGAGCATCCTGCCCTTTCCCAGCTCGGCCTTGGAGGATCCAGCAGGAGCTGAGCATCCAGACAAAGAGCTCAGACAGCCGCCAGCTTCAAAGGGCCCGGGAGCCAGCAGGGAGAGCCTGGCAGCGCTCACTGCCCGATTTCCAAGTGAAAGGGAATAAATAATGAGAGGAAATCCTCGTGTCTCACCTTCCCTCGCAGCTCTCACCTCCTGCCGCCTCTGGCTGGCTCCAGCCCCGCTGCCTGTCCCTGACGTGTCCCCAGGAGCCGGCACGGGAGTGGAGCCCTGGGATGTGCTGTTCCCACAGCAAACAGGGCACAGAGCAGCCTCGTTTTATCTTGTTTCTGCTTCCCGATGCTGTCCCCGAGCTGCTGGCCTGTCCCCTGTTGCTGACAGGGTGTTTGGGACACCCAAATTCTCCCTGCTGGGTACCCCCAGCTGCAGGGAGTGGCTCGGCCAAGGGATGCTCCACAAGACAGAAGCTGCATCTCTGCCCCCGTGGGCCCTGCAGCAGCGGGTCCAGCTGTCCCCTGTCACCCTGAGCCGGCCCACAGGTGCAGGGACACGACAGAGGGGGCTGAAGGATAAAGCAGAGACCCAAGTGGGCTGTGCCAGCGAGTGCTCAGTCACTCTGTGGTCCCCTCTCCACCCCGTCACCTTGCAGGACAAGGGATGGGCACCGTGCCCAGGCCCCAGGAGTCCCCTGTGCCACTCCAGTGCCAGGCTCTGCTGCTCTCCAGGTCTCTCTGTGGCTGGAGAAGCCGTAGGAGGGAGCTGATGCCGAGGCCAGGGCTGGCCACGTCTGCTTGGATTAATGTGATGGGCTGTGCACCACCCACACTTCCCACGGCAGGGCAGGATGCGAGGCTGGGCTGGACACCCCCGGATGGAAAAACAAGCAGAGAGAGCTCCAAGCCCAGAATCCCGGGAGCTGTTCCCATCAGGGCTCCGTGTCCGGGGAGCGGGGATGGCTCAGCAGAGGCAGCTGTGCCCCAGGGCAGGGACCAGACCTCTCCCCAGCTGTCCCTAAGGCACTCCCAGCTCTTTGCCAGCCTTGTCCTCAGCTTCCCGACACTGTGAGAGTGGCAAGCGGAGGGGCTGAGCCCCAGCCAGGTGCAGGGGGTCCAGGAGGGGATGCCCGGGCCGTGCCGAGCCGTTTGTGCGCGGTGCGGCAGCGCTGCAGTGCAGGGGCTCTCTCCCGGCAATGGGATTCCCTTCGGGAGCGGCCCCGTCCCACAGCCCAACACTGACATCTTGTGGTGCCGAGGGAGCCCCCAGAGCTCTGGAAGGGAAGGGAAACCCTCGGAGTTACCTGCAGGAGGCTGGAGAGGCGGCAGAGGTGGCTCGGGGAGCCTGGAGCTGCTGTGACGGGCCCGTGTCCTTTTCCCCAGTGTGCGGCTGCGACCTGGCCCAGTCGGGATTCTTCTTTAAGAACCAGGAGTACATCTGCACCCACGACTACCAGCAGCTCTACGGGACCCGCTGTGACAGCTGTGGGGACTTCATCACCGGCGAGGTCATCTCTGCCCTGGGCAGGACCTACCACCCCAAGTGCTTTGTCTGCAGCACCTGCAGGTGAGTGGAGGTTGGCACCAAGGGCTTGTGACCCCCTGGAGAAGCCCTTGCTTGGAGCCCCTGTGCTCCCTGCTGGCCCTGGGGAAGGAGGAGTTGCCGGGCAGCCCCGAGGACGGGGGATGAGCAGCTGACCCCTCCCTGCCTCTCCTTGGCCACAGGAAGCCGTTCCCCATCGGAGACAAGGTGACGTTCAGCGGGAAGGACTGCGTCTGCCAGAACTGCTCCCAGTCCCTCCTCAGCGCCAAGCCCATCAAGATCCACGGGCCCAGCCGTAAGTTGACTGCTGTCCTGTGATGGATGCTAAGAGAGGGACCACGAGCCCCTGGAGAGGGTGACAGGACAGGCTCTGGGGCCACTGGGCAGCCCCGCAGAGCCACAGAGGTGTGGGAAGAGGGACAGGGCAGTGCTGTGCCTTCACCCAGGATTGAAGGGCACTGCTGGTTTCGGGAACTCCCCTGGCCTGTTTGTGACCTGGGCAGGTGCCACCACCCTGGCAGGCGCTGTCTGAGCTCCTGGGGAGGTTCTGGAGCTGGGTTTGCTCAGAGTCACAAGCAGCAGCCCTGGGAATACTCCTGGGCCTGTCCCAGCGCTGCTGTTCCTCGCTGTGTCTGCAAGCACTGAAAGGCTTTTCATGCTCATCCCCTTGCCCTGTGAACCCCTGGGGAACCCCTAAAATTCGGCTGGAGCGATGGACAAGCTCTTTTGGGTGGGCTTGGCCTTGTTTTTGACCCCAGGTTGGGAGGACCTTCCCTTCCTACCACGCTCAGCAAGCCCTGGAGGTCAGTGCCTGACACAGAGTCCTGCAACCAGGACCAGAGCCAGGACTGGGTGTCACCCATGGTCACCCTTGTCACCCAGTCACCCCGGTGGCACTGCTGCTGGCACCCCCCACGAGCCCCCCAAGCTGCCTCCTTCCCCCCAGCCCTCGATGGAGGGGACGGGGCAGGGTTGGAATGAGCCCAGGGACAGGAATTCCCCCATCTTCCTCCGTGGGCTCCCGGAGCTGCCCAGAGCCAGGCTCTGCCTCCCTCCCGCCTTCCTCTCCCTCCCCATCCCCTTCCCGGCGCTGCTCCCGGCGCTGGAGCGGGATCACCCGAGGACACCATGCCTAATTCATGGCAGCTGCAGGCAGACGGAGCCTGCCCCTCCCACACGTGTCCCTCGCCACCCCGATGGCCCTGGCAGTGCCACCAGCAGGGTGGCAGGGGAGCTGTGCGGGCTGCTGGTGCATTCCACAGGGAAGGCATCCCTGGAAGGACGATGAACCCCAAAGCAGCAGGACCTGAAGGAGGGAACAGATCCTGCTTTTTTCCCCCCTTAGTCCAGGAGGCAGGGATTTGGCACAGAGCAGCCTGGGACGAGCCCGTCTGCTCCTGCTTCCCCCATGGTGGGGATGGGGTTAAGGAAAAACCCCTCTCCAGGCAGATCTGCTGCCCAGGGGAGGAGAGGACAAGGAGGAGCCAAGGTCAGGGGTCCGAGGCCCATGTGCTTCCTGCTCGCTGCCCTGATGGGAGCCAGGGGAAGCAGGGGAGGAAGGGAGGCCGGTAAATAGCACAGCGGGGCCGGACGTGGCTGCCGGACAGCACAGCCCTTCCTCTGCCGGACACTTCCCACCCTTGGGGACCTGCCAGGGCAGCGTGGCCTCCTCAGCCCATCACAGAATCACAAAATGAACCAGGTTGGAGAAGAGCTTTGAGGTCATCAAGTCCAACCTATGACCCAACAACTCCTCATCAACTAAACCATGGCACCGGTTTGGTTTCGTTTAGTGGTTTAGTGCCACGTCCAGGCCTTTTTTAAACACATCCAGGGATGGTGACTCCACGCCCTCCCTGGGCAGACAATTCCAGTGCCCAATCACTCTTTCAGTGAAGAATTTTTTCCTGATGTCCAGCTGGCCTGGCTCAGACTCGTCACCCCGAGGGACACCCAGCTCTGTGCTGTGGCTGGGTGCCAGCAGTACCTCAGAGGTCCCAGCTTTCCTCCTGGTTCCTGTGCTGGGGACAAGCAGAGATGCCAGATTTCCAGAAGGAAATGTTCCCCACGAGGAGGCTGCCTCAGGAGCAGGGTGTTTGTAACAGCATCATCCCTGGAAAATCGTCCGGGCCAGGGCAGGGCGTGAGGGGAGTGCCAGGTCACACAGCCGGGGTACCTCGGGGTGGCCCAGCAGCTGTGGGTGTCCCTGCTGTGCCACATTCCCTCGTGTCCCCCCAGACTGCGCCGGCTGCAAGGAGGAGATCAAGCAGGGCCAGTCCCTGCTGGCCCTGGAGAAGCAGTGGCACGTCAGCTGCTTCAAGTGCCAAACGTGCGGCATCATCCTCACCGGCGAGTACATCAGCAAGTGAGTGCCACCGCCCTGCGACACTCCCGGGCTGTCCCCGCGCCTTGGGGGTGTGGCGAGGGGCTCACCTGCCCCTCCTCTCTCTCTCCCTCTCTCCCAAGGGATGGAATCCCGTACTGCGAATCCGACTACCACGCCCAGTTCGGCATCAAGTGCGAGACCTGTGACCGCTACATCAGTGGCCGTGTCCTGGAGGTGAGTCCTGGGGCTGCAGCCGCCCCATCGCGGGCTCTGTGACAGGGACATGCCCTGGGGAGCTGTGGGAAGTGCCACCCTCCATCTCTGGGGGCCGTGGCTCGCCTTGTAGCAGCTCTGTCACAGCCTGACCTCCTTCTCCAGAGGGTGGGAGAGGGGAAGCAGCACCAGATTTTGGATAGCAGAGCTCGGGGAACACCCAGAGTCACGGTGGCCTGGGATGCTGGGACACGTCTGGAGGTGTGGGGACATCAGCCCTGAGCAGCTGCTGCCGTGCCCGGCTCCGGTGTCCTCACCACGCTCACCTCTGAGCGCATCCCCGTGCCGGCAGCCTCCTGTTGCCTTGGAAACACATCCCGCGCTGCTGCCCGCTGCCGAGCCTGGCTCAGGGGCTGCAGCACCCTTCTGTGGGCAGTGGTGCCCGCAGAACATCCTTCAGCAGGGCAGAAATCAGAGCAGGGGGTCCCCTTTGCTGGGGGAGGCTTTGCTGGACAGGAGGAGCTGCTCTGGCAGAGCCCTGGAGGGATGCAGGAGTTCCCCAGGGATCCCACCATGGATGCATGTGGCTGTGGGACGTGTGGTGGACAGTGGTGGGGCTGCACAGCTGCTGAGGGCAGTGAGGGATGGTTTTGGGGAAGGACAGAGAGCTCCATCAGGGCTGGTCCTTCCCATCTCCTGGAAGGGATGTGTCCTCTGGTGTTCTCTATTCTTACCCCAGTGCTGGCAAGGAAAAAAAAAGGCAGAAAACCCAGTCTGAGGGTAATTTAAAGGCTCAGGAGGCACAGAGAAAGAAGCCTGGTGTAATTTTAGATGGCACAGAGAGGCAGCAATGCTGGAATTGTGCTCAGTCACTCCTGAGACCTCCCCTCCCACACAGCTGAGCAGGAGGGAAGGGCTCCCACACCTCTGCCAGCCCCAGGTTGCAGCTGCATCCCAAAATCAGAGGTCCCACGGCTCTGCAGATGCTGTGGGCTGGGGTAGCAGTGGCTGTGTTGTCCCTGGATGTCTCCAGCCTGTTCCACTCACAGCCCACCAAGGAGTGATCCCCCTCCCTGTTCCTGCCAGCTGGGCTGGCCTGGGAGCTCCAGCCCTGTCAAAGGAACCTCTCCCGAAGCTGGAACAAATTTCCAGGAGCCTCCCAGCAGCTCTCCCCGGCCTGGGGGGCTGTGTGTGCCTGCTTTCTGCTGACTCCAGGCTCCTGCTGGCAGCATGAGCTCAGCACTGTAGCAGCTGCCCCAGGCCGGCTGCCCAGCAGGAGCTCACGGGATCAGCAAATCTGAATGGAGCAGGACAAAGCCCTGACATCAAATCCCTGCTGCTGCTCCTCCCCTGGGCAGTGCCAGCCCCCAAGAGCCCCGTGCCAGGATAGAGCATCCTCAGGCACCCACGGGTGTGAGCAGGGTGCTGTTATCTGGTGTGGGGACCTGGGATCCCTGGCATAAAATCATGGAATGGGTTGGATCATCTCATTCCAAGCCCCCTGCCTGCCTTCCACTGTCCCAGGTTGCTCCAAGCCCCATCCAGCCTGGCCTTGAACACTTCCAGGGATGGAAGCCTGAGCTCCCCACCCTCCCTGGGCTGTGCCTGCTCCCAGGATTGAACCATCAGTGAATCCAGGGGCTTGAATTGTCCTCTCTGTCAGAGTGTGAAATGGAAAGGGCACCTTTAAATGATTTTAGGCATTAAGGAGCCTCCTGGTGCTGTCCCAGCAGCCCCCAGGTGTTCCAGGCTCTGATGGTTAACTCTTTAAGGGACCCAAGTGATAACGAGCAGGTCCCTTCCCTCACAGCTCCACCAGCCTTGTACCAGCTGGAATAATAAGCAGAATAAAAGGAACGAGGTTTGTGCGTGGTTTGGAGGAGTGCTGGGTGTCGAGATGTTGGGTGGCTTTTGGAGAAGGGGTGTGATGAAATGGAAGTTGGGAATGGGCTGGGACATTCCTGGGGGAGCAGCCAGCCTCCCTCCACATGGAATGGTTTGGGTGGCTCAGGGCTGTCCCCTCCCTGCACTGCAAGGAAAGGAAGAGGGGTCCAAACGCTCCAAACTCATCCTCCTGCCTGTCCTAAAACCTTCTGCTCATTTTTGGCATAAACTGGAGGGACTGGCTGCCATCCGCACCCCAAGGATGCTGAATTCCAGGTTGATTTTATGGGCAGCCCACGGGCAGGTTCTCAGTTATCCTTGCAGCAAATTTCCCTCTTTTTTCAGCCCCCTCCATCATAACCCTCTTCTTTATAAGCAAAAGCCTCGTCTTCCCTCTGCCACCTCCAATTATTCTCCCTCTTCTCTTGGTTTATTATGGGAGTAAAAAGTTCTTTCAGGTTGAGCTGTGACAGCCCAGATTCCTCCTGCCCTGAGCTGGCTCCCAGCTCCCAGCCCAGCAAAGAGCCCATAACTGAAATGCTGGCAGACACTTGGAGGGGAGAAAAAGCTCCCGATTTCATCTGTTAGATGTGTCAAAAGAGCCAGAGGAGCAGCACAGCTTCCTCTCAGCTGGGGAAGAGCCTGTCCCTGGCACTGAAACTGGAGCAGAGATGGAGAAAAGTTCCTTTAGGGTCAGGAACTGGCAGTGATAGACAGGGAAGTCTTTGGGGTCCCTTTGCTGCTTCCCTGCTGTGACATCCGGGGCCAAATTTGCTGTTTCTCCTCAAATTTATAGAGAAGGAGCTGGTGCAAAGCACAGCTGCAGAGGGCCTCGGCCATTCCCAGAGAGTCAGGGTTGTAGGGACACTGTCCCTGGGGCTTTGGGACCTCCTGGCTCTGCTTGGTGTTGAACATTTCGAGGAGAGCCAAAGCTTCCTGCTCTGACTCGGAGCCCAGCAGGTTGACAACAGGAGTGAAACCAGCTCTGGTTTTCTCCATGGGATGTGGAGGTCTCCAAGGCCACCCCAGACAGTTTGTTCACCATGTCACGGTTTGTCATCTGCAGCAGCGAGGGCTGGCGGGGTCCCTCAGGGACAGGGGCAGGTCACCGTGTGCTGCCGTGCTCAGGGGCCGCTCTCTGCTCGCCCCTGCAGGCAGGAGGGAAGCACTACCACCCCACCTGTGCCCGATGTGTGCGCTGCCACCAGATGTTCTCAGAGGGAGAGGAGATGTACCTGACAGGTAGGGCTGTGACCAGCGTGGCTCTGGGGGTGCCCTGCTTGGGGGAAATTTGGGGTTCGGGTCCTTGTGGCACTTGGAAGGGTCTCTGTGTACATCCCCCTCTCCACTGCTCCCCAGACCCTGTGTTCTTCCTGAGCCCTGCAAAAATCATTTATCTCCACAAAAACTTCCCTGCCACTGAGCTGGGAACTTTTTGTCTCCCTGCACACCTGGGCAAAGCCCAATTTCTGCTCATTCCAGCCCAAAGGATGGAGGTGTTGTGATGCCCCAAGCTCAGTGTCACTCCAGTTTAACCAGCAGCAACTGGTTGGGGCACCCCAAATCCACCCCTGAGTTTGCTGTCCCAGTTCCCTTCCTTATCATGGGCACACAGTCCCCACTGCCCTGTGCATTCCCGTGGCACTGCAGGATGTGGCAGGGACGTGGCAGGGGGACCTGGCTGAGCCCTGGCAGGGGGGGTGACCGTGTGTGGGGCTGAAACACTGTCCCTTTACTGCCTTACAGGCTCTGAAGTGTGGCACCCCATCTGCAAGCAGGCAGCCAGAGCAGAGAAGAAGCTGAAGGTAGGCAGCAGGGTGAGGGGCATCCCGAGAGGTGGCACATCCCAGGTGACATCATCCCTGAGTCCCTGCTGGGAGTGAACTGCCCAGACCTGGAGTGGCTGCCCAGAGGATGATGAAAGTGAAATTCAGCCCCCAAACCAGCTCTTTGCCTGCTCAGGGGTCCCTCCTTGCCATGCTCTCACGTGCCCTCACCTTTCTGCCCCCACAGCACAGAAGGACGTCGGAAACCTCCATCTCTCCCCCTGGCTCCAGCATCGGCTCCCCAAATCGTGTCATCTGCGTAAGTCCAGCCCTGCCCCTCACCCAGGGCCCCAGGGATGGGAACAGCAACTCCCCATGCTGCTCTTCAGTGGGACAAGCCCAGAATTTGGGGACAGCACGGACAAGTCCCCTTGTCCCAGCAGTGCCGTGGCACAGCTCAGGAGTGCTCAGAGGGGCACAGTCCTGCCCTCTCGGCTCCTCTGCCCTCCCCACTGCTGCCTCTCAGGCCTCTCATCTCACCTGTCCCTGCTGCTGGGGTGCCAGTGGGCTCTGTCTGCCCCGTGCTGGCTCCACACTGCGCGCTCCAGCCTCCCTTCCCTTCTCTCCTCCTCTTCCTTTCCGTCTCTCTGTCTCCATCTCTCCCTCTCCCTAGGCTAAAGTGGATAATGAGATCCTTAATTACAAAGACCTGGCAGCTCTTCCCAAGATAAAAGCCATCTATGAAGTGCAGCGTCCTGACCTCATTTCCTACGAGCCCTATCACAGATACACGTCGGATGAGACGCTGGAGAGATATAGCTATGGGGAGGTACCGAGTGTGCAGAAACCCCGTGCTGGGATGTGCAGGAATGGGCCCCAGTTTGAGGGAGAGCTCTGTGGGGGTTTGCTCATCCCAGTGGGAATAGTGCAGGGAGGCAGGAGTAGGGCAGGGACCTCTCCCAGAGGCTTGGGAGGGTCTGGGATGGAGGTGAAGTGGTGCTGCTGCAAAGTCAGAAAGAAACCAGTGACCTCGGGACATGGGCAGGGACAGACAGCGCTGTGTGAGAGCAGTGATGGGCAGGAAATTCACCCCTCACAGCCCTGAGCCTGGCCCCTGGCAGACAATCCTGCAGCCCACCCAGCACAGCGCCTCTGGAGCACCTCTGGAGCACCTCTGGAGCAGGGCTGCCCTGCTGGGTGCTGGCCCTGCAGCCCAGGAAGGGGCTTGGGCAGTGCATTTCTGGGGGTGTGATGAGAGGGAACACATGGCACAGGACTGTCCTGCCTGCCCAGCTGGGGCTGCTGGGTGAGTTCAGGGAGCCCATGGAAGAAGAAGGTCTGAGCAGCTCCCAGAGAAGGGGCGCCTGAAGTGCTGCTGGAAGAGGATTTGGCAGTAGCATCTCTTACATCCCCATGCCAAGGTTTTGTCACAAGCCTGGTGTCCTGCAGCCCATCGAGGATGGTGCAGGCAGTGTGGCCAGGCCCTTTGTGCCCTCCCCTGTCCACAGAGGTCTCTGAGAGGTGACAACTGCTAATTCCTGCTGCCAGTTCCTCTCCTGGCCAGGGGCTCCAGCCCAGTGTCCTGCCCCAGTCCAGCTCCAGCCATACCCCCAGTCCCCCTCACTGCCCGGTGACTTGGGTAAAAGAGCTGCTGTGGGACCCCAGGCTGTCACTGCTCCTCTTAACCGTGTGCTGTCTCTTTCTCTCTCTCTCTCTTTTCCTCCTCACTTTGCCTCCTGCTGCCTCCAGTCCCTGGGGACCCTCTCCCCATACTCACAGGTAATGTCCCTGTGGGCACCGGGGGTCTGTCACCTGCTGCTGCCACAGGATGTCCCTCTGCCCAGGGGCTCTGCTGATCATCCCCCCGGGCTGTGGCTGCCCCAGGGTGTGGGGTGACAGGGAGGACACTATCCAGGAGGATCCCATCCTTCAGGCCCCAAAGAGAGCAGGGTGGAAGCCCTCCCTCCCAGAATGGCCCCAGGGTGCAGCTTCTGCCCCGTGGAGGGAGACACCCATAACTGGGAACAGGCACAGGGAAAGGGGACAATCTCCAGGCAAAAAACCTCTGGCTGGACACTGTCACCTGGTCCCAAACCCTGGGCATTGCTGCCTGTGCCTTGGCAGGGGGGTGGCAGGGCAGGCTGGGGACCTCTCCAGCCTCAGAGGACACCGAGTGTCACACACAGAGTGTCACAGTGTCACACACAGAGCACAGACCCTCCCGGGCTGCCCCAGGCATGGGACCCCCACCCATGGGACACCTCCTGCCAGCTCTAACCCCAGTCTCTCCACACCCTCCCCACCCCCAGGACATCTACGAGAGCTTTGACACGCGGCAGAGACGAGCCTCCAGCCCTGGCTACATCGACTCCCCCACCTACAGCCGCCAGGGCATGTCCCCCACCATCCCCAGGTCCCCCCACCATTTCTACCGCTCAGGTGAGGATTTCGGCTGCAACCCCAGGCTGAGCTGAGCTCACAGCACCAAGAGGAGTGAGGATCACAAAAATGTCCCTGGGATTGCCTGTGGTTTCTCCTCTGGCAAGGAAGCCTGGGGTAGCCCATGGTGGGAGCAGCGCCCAGCTCTGCACATCCTCTGATTCTCCAAACTCTTGCGAGCAGCAAGGAGAGGCCGAGGGGAATTTGGAGGTCAGGCATGAGCTGAGGCTCGTGGAGGATGGGGTGGCAGGCAGGTGACCTCCAGCTCTGGTGAAGACCCCTCAGCTGGGATGGTGGCTCTGGGAGGGGTGTGCAAGGCAGTGCTTGTGCCCAGGCAGGTCCTTGCACACGCGTGTGCACGCACAGCCCGGAGCATGGCAGGGGGGGAGCAGAGCCTGGGCCGTGTCTCCCATCCTCTGGAGCTGTGCAAGAAGGACTGGGACACTCTGAGGTCCCTGCTTGCACCTCAAGGGCTCCTCACCACCACTCTCCGCAGCACGCTCGGCTTTCCTGGCAGGGCTGGGGCAGCGCTGCCCCGGGCCGGCCCCGCACCGGGGTTTTCTCTGCATCCCGTCCGCCTCCGGAGATGCGGGAAATCTTCCCCCGCTCCATCACTGCCACTCCCGGACCGCACGTCCCCATCACACCCCCCCTCACACGGGCCGCCCCTGCTGTTCTAACACCGCTGCATTTAACACCCATTTTCTTCTGCCTCTTGTTCTCTCTCTCGGTCACTCACGGCTGCTTCTGCTCGGCCCCGCGTAGGCACCGAGAGCGGGCGCAGCTCCCCCTACTATAGCCAGTTAGATGTGAGGTCCTCCACTCCAACCTCATACCAAGCGCCCAAGCATTTCCACATCCCAGGTAGGCTCCGGAGCGCCCCGCTGCCGGGGGAGCGCCGTGTCCGTGGCATGCCCGCATGTGCCGTCCCCGCTGTGTCGCATGCCTAGCTCCGCCGCCTGCCTAGAGCCAGCTGGCAGCAGGATCTACCCCTGGTAGAGGCCATCCATAAACAGGACCTACGGCTTGAACCTTCCTCCTTCTCCCCCCGCCCTCCCTCCCCCGTCACCACACGGAGGTCCCAGAGCCGCCCGGAGTCTGCTTGATCCTTGCAACATCCCTCTTCTTCCTCCTCCCTGCCCTCCCTCCACTCCCCACACGAAGATGGGTCTCCTGGTGAGAGCCTGTCCCCTGCCCTGCCTTCCCCCCAGGATCACCAGCCGGAGCGTGTGTGCCAGAGGCGTTTCCACACCCATCCGCTACAGATGACTATTTTATACTCCCCCTAGGGCCCGCCGCTCCCTCCCCCCAGAGTCTTCTGGGCTTGCCAGATGCCTGCTCCCCTTCTCC
>VZRV01010765.1:0-18549 GCA_013398115.1 Falcunculus frontatus | reverse complement strand
CTGCCCTGCCCTGCCCTGCCCTGCCCTGCCCTGCCCTGCCCTGCCCTGCCCGGCCGCTCGGTGGTTTATGGATGGCCCCCTCCCTGCTCCGCCTGCTCCAGGCTCCAGCTCGCTTTCCCTCCCGACTCGCTCTTTTCTCTCTCTGCTGCGGAAAGAGGCTTTGGCTGATGTTGGCTCGCCCCAGGTAGCTCGCAGGCGGTTCTTGCAGGTGGTTGGCACCCCGAGAACCCGCCGCGGGTGCCTCGCTGCCGGCTGGCAGGCTGCGCCCGCCGCCCCGGTGCATGCTGTGGCTGGGTGCTCACTGCATGTCCTTGTCACCGTGGGCAGCCGGGGCCGTGCTCCTGTGCCCGTGCCGCCGGCCCGGAGCCCTCCCGGGGCACTCGCGGGCCCGGAGGCGGTTGTGTGATGGAAATGCGGCGTGGGGGTGGTGGCTCCTGCAGGACCCGTGTCCTGTGCGCTCCCGGCACGCTCACACTGACCTCCGTTTTCCCCTTCTTTCTCCCCTTTCTCTCTCTCTTCTCCCACCAGCTGCTGGCGAGAGTAACATCTACAGGAAGCCCCCCATCTACAAGCGCCACGGTACGGTTTGGCTGCTGTGTCCCTGTCCCCGTGTCACCCCTAGGAGGGCACCGGCGTGTTCGGGGGCTGGGTGGGAGATGGGGCAGGCGTCAAGGTTTGGGTGCTGAGCTTCGGTGGGATGCTCCTGCTTCACCCTCTGGGCAGCAGAGGGGGTTCACTGAGGGACAGATGTGGCTTTGGACCACGTCCCTGTTGCGAGGGATGGAGCAAAGGCTGGCAGTGACACCAGGGATAGCTGTGGGGAGGGGGAGCAGGGCCATGGTGGGGTGGCAGAGGGGACAATGGGAGTCAGAGCAGCCTCAGAAAAGGGATGAAAAAGGTAATTTGCAGTTTTACGCACAGCCTTGGAGGAAAACCACAGCCCACCCTGGCTGGCTGTTCCAGGGTGAAACACGAGGGTGTTGCAGGATGGGGACGGTGTGTAGTGGCTCTCGGTGTTTGGTGGCTCTCAGCGGGGCTGGCTTGCACTGTCCCCGCTTGCTGCTGCTCACGGAGGGACAGCAGCTCCCCCTGAGCAGTAACTGTGTCTCCTCTCTCTCCCCGGGCTCTCCCTTCCCTCCTGCCCCATTCCCACCGCCCGCTGCTGGCTGCTCCTGCTCCTGTAAGTACCTGCTGGGTCCCCCGCGCCTGTCGGAGGTGGTGGGGTGACTCTGCCACCTCCTGTCCCTGCTGCTCCATCCCCTGTGACTCTCCTGGTGCAGCAGAACTCCCCCCTGGGCTCCCCCATGAGGCTCTGTCCCCAGCCTGAGTGCTCTGTGTGTCCCTGCCATGAGGACCAAGCCCTGCCAGAGCCCCTCTGCTCCCCCCCTTGCTGCCACCTTCCCCTGGCAGAACCCAGAGAACCCTGTCTGTCCCTGCTGGGTCTGAACCTTCCTCCATCCCCTCTCTCACCTCCCGGTGACAGGACAGCACGGGGAGCTCGGTGGCACTGCTGGGACTGGGATGAGCACGGTGCAGGAGCCAGCACTTGTGGCACCGTGGGCTCTCAGCCACTTGGGTCCCTTCCCAGCCACATCAGCGACAGCCCCTGCTTGTCACTGTCCCCAGCGTCTGCCTCAGCAGCGTTGTCTCGAGGAGGTGTCAGCAGTTGGAAAGCTGATTATTCCCAGCTCTACTCCGTGCTGTCCTGGACATAAATCCCTGGCAGTCACTGGGGAGGGAAGAGGATTTGCCTTCATTTGGGGTGGATCCCTGCAGCCTCACCTTGGCTCTGCCTGCTCCTTTTGCAGACACCTCCTCTGCAGCCACGAAAAGCAAAACCAGCGAGGACATTGCACAGTCATCCAAGTACAGCCCTGCCTACTCCCCAGACCCCTACTACCACTCCGAGTCCGAGTACTGGTCCTTCCAAGGCTCCCCCAAAGGTAACAAATGCCCACGGGGCTGGGAGAAAGGGAAACACATTCCTGCCTCCAAATTTTCTGGGAGGGAACCCCGCTCTGAGTTGGGTCTGGACACAGAAGTGGGGTTGGGCTGAGATACCTGCCCAGGTGACCCCAAAACACGAGTCTCTGGGATTCGGTGTCCCCATGCAGTTGGGGACTGTCTCCTCCCTGCCTGTCCCCACTTCTGTCCCCATCTGACCCCTCACGTGTCTCCCTGCAGCTCCCCGTGCCCGGAGGTTCTCGTCGGGTGGTGAAGAGGATGGGTACGACCGGGGCATGCACAAGGTGAGTGCCAGCCCTGCTGGGCACAGAGCCAGCACCAAACTGTCCCCAGCTGGCTCTGGGGATGAGGCTCAGCCCGGCTCTGCCACCCGAGAAGGTGCCACCACCATCTCTGCTGCCCTCAGCCATCTGTCCCCTCCTGGCCACCCCTTGCATGGGCTCTGGAGGAGGGGGAGCACATTCCCTTGCCGAGGCACCCCCACCCCAGCACCTCACCCTCAGGAGATGCCAGACCCGTGCCAGGGGATGCTGTGCCCTTCTGTGATGTGCCAGAGAGGGCTGGGCAGGGAAAGGAAGGGTACAAGGTGGTTTTTCTCCTCCCACCAGATCCAGAGTGGCATCGGGAGGCTGATCCTGAGGGAGGAGATGAAGGCTCGCTCCAACTCGTACGCAGACCCCTGGACACCCCCTCGCAGCTCGGCCAGCAGCAGAGAGGCCCTGCACACCGTGGGCTACGAGGGCTCCCTCAATGGCTGTAAGGCTGTCCCTGCCCATCCCTCTGTCCCACCTGGCACAGCCACAGCCCCTCGGGAATTTTATTTGGGTGGAGAGGGAAGACTGGGAGAAGGAAGGGGTTGATGAGAGGTGCTGGGCATGGAGCTGGGCTCAAGAGGGTTTTTTCCTCTCTGGAGGGCTCCATCCATTCCCTGTGCCCCAGCTGGGACCGGGCATTGCTCAGTGGGTGTCTGGGCAGCCTGGAAGTGCCTCATGGAATGGCTGAAGGATCCCTTAGGAATGTGGCAGCACAGCCACGCCGGGGTTGCTGTGACCTGTTTTGGGACCTCCTGGCCCCCCAGAGCGGCCCCAGGGCTGCCTCACTTGCACTGCTCTTGTCACAGAGCCCCCAGGGCACCCAGCCTGGTCCTTGGGGCCACGGGAGGGGCTGGGGGGCACTTCAGAACCTGGCAGCACAGATGGCCCTGCCCATTCCATGCTCTCCTTCCTCATGGCACATCTGCCCTCTCTGAGCTGTTTGGGGATGCTCAGGGAGCCCCTCAGGCCTGAGGGCTGCTGGGAGCCCCAAGGAGGGTCTGTGGGGCTGGGAATGGGCAGTTCTGTGTGGCACAGGGCACTTGGCCCTCCCTGACAGCAGACCCTGCTCTCCTTGCAGCTCCCCGAACCCACTACCTGGCTGACAGCGGTGAGTGTGTGACCTGAGCCCTCCCCAGCTGCTCCCCCGGGCCCGGGGGTCCAGAGCCCGAGCTGGGGGAGGTGCTGGGACCAGGGAGGGGAGAAGGGAAGAGAAGAAGGAGCCCTTGAAAGGCTGGGATAGGATAGAGCTGAACCAGGGCAGAGAGGATGAGCTGGGGAAACTGAGAGAGGAGAATGCAATGCTCCGAAGGGTGAGGTGGGAGGGCTGCCACAGGAAAGGGATTTTGGGGAGAGGAGTATCAGCACGGGAGACAGCCTGGCTGGAAGTGAGCTGGAGCTGGAAGGAGACAGAGCTGGGTGACTGGAGCTGGGAGCACAGAGATCGAGGGTGGCCCAAGGGGGGCTGTCCTGGAGGGGTGAGGCTCATTCCTGCTTTTTCCCTGATGCCCCTTGGTGGCTTCTTTGCAGATCCCCTCATTTCTAAGTCGGCCTCCCTCCCTGCCTACAGGAGGAACGGGCTGCACAGGGTGAGTGCCTCCTGCTGCTGCCAGGCATTCCTCGGGCATTCCTCATTGTCCCGGGCATTCCTCATTCTTCCAGGCATTCCCCATTCCCCCGGGCATTCCCCATTCTCCCGGGCATTCCTCATTCTTCCAGGCATTCCCCATTCTCCCGGGCATTCCTCATTCTTCCAGGCATTCCCCATTCTCCCGGGCATTCCTCATTCTCCCAGGCATTCCCCATTCCCCCGGGAATTCCTCATTGTCCCGGGCATTCCTCATTCTCCCAGGCATTCCCCATTCCCCCGGGCATTCCCCGTTCTCCCGGGAATTCCTCATTCTCCCGGGCATTCCTCATTCTCCCAGGCATTCCCCATTCCCCTGGATATTCCCCATTCTCCCAGGCTCCTCCAAGCCCCCAGTGCTCCCTTTCCATGACTGAAATGTCCTCCCCCTTCTCTGCATCCCTGCTGTCACTGTTGTGCCAATCCAGAATGACCCTTATTGGGGTCCAAAGTGCCCTGTCGAGGCAGTGCCTGCCCTGAAACTCCCCCAGGGCAATTTTCAGAGGGACGCTGGTGTTTCTTTCCAGCAGAAGAGCTTTGCTTTATATCCTGGGCTCGGGATTGTTTGGGATCAGGAGTTCTGCTCCTGCCTCCGTGTGACCTGGGCTTGTCACTTCACCTCCTCGTGGCTCAGTTTCCCTGCTGGTGGGTGGGGACCTTGGTGCCACTGTGAGTGTCTGGAGGAGCCTCCCCCTCACTCCTGCCTCTGTCCATCCCTCCCGCAGCCTCCCAGCGCGGAGCTTTTCCACTACGACAGCACCAACGCCGTCAACTGGGGGATGCGAGGTAAGGCGGGGGCTGGGGACCCTGCAGGCAGCCCGGGGGCGATGCTGTGGGGCTGCCACCCCCCCGCAGGCAGCTCTGGAAAGGGGGGCTGGAGGGAGAATGGGGGGATTCCGGGCAGGGCCCCCGCAGCCGCTGGGGGAGGGTGGTGACAGCAGAGGGGACAGTGTGGCTCATGTCTCGCTTCTCTCTCTCCCCAGAGTACAAGGTAAGACCTTTCTGCTGCAAGGAGCGGCCTCCAGCCAGAGGTGGGAGTCCCAGGGATGTGTCCTTGTGTCCCCAGGCTCCTCAGGGGGAAGCTTTGCCCTCTGTGTGTGATGCTCTGCATTCATCCTCCTCCATCCTTCACCTGACATCCTCCTCATCCCAGGGCTGTGGGGCTCAGACCAGAGTCCCTCCCCTCCTGCCAGCTCCCAAGTGCTTGGCTGAGCAGGATTGTCTCCTGGGTGAGGAACAGAGCAGGGGGGTTGTGCTGGTGCTTTTCCTGCTCACGCTCGTGCCTGGGTTATTCCTGGTGTTGCAGAGTGAGCAGGTTATTCCAGAGCCACCACGGAGATTCAGGGTGGATCAGAGTCACCCTGAGAGCAATTCCCACCTCTCCTTGTCCCATCCAAGCCCTGGAGTCAGCTGTGCCACCCAAACCCTGTTAAATAGAGCAGGAGGCCTTGCCCTTGTTCCCAAGTGTGCCCCAGGTGTCTCGTGGCTGCCCCACAGTCTCCCTGTCCCCGTGCAGATTTACCCCTACGAGCTGCTCCTGGTGAAGACGAGGGGGAGGAACCAACTGCCCAAAGATGTGGACAGGACTCGGTTAGAGGTGAGAAGAGCCTTTTCCACTGGGGACAATCTCCTCAGGGCACAGAGGGACCTGATCCTGCGGGATGGCCCTGGCAGGCAGCGTGTGGGGTTTGTGGCTGTGTGAGGAGCATCTCCACATCTCCTCAGGAGCACACGAGTGTCAGGGCGCTGTCACAGTGCTCCTGCTGCTCCCCTGGCTGGGCAGAGCTGTCCCCTGTGCCTTTGGCAGGGGCAGGAGGGAGGCAGATCCTCCCCCGTTCCCGAGGGAGCGGTGCTGGGGGTTGTGTCACCCCACTGTCCCAGCGGGCAGGGGATGCCCCCAGACCCCCTGCTTGGCCCTGGAAGGTGCCCAGCTCTGGCCCAGCCTCCCATCTCTCCCCAGAGGCACCTGTCCCAGGAGGAATTCTACCAGATCTTCGGGATGACCATCGCCGAGTTCGACCGCCTGGCGCTGTGGAAGAGGAACGAGCTGAAGAAGCAGGCCCGGCTGTTTTAAACGCAGTGCACTATAAATATATACATACCTATAAATATATACATAGAGAGATCTCTATATGGCAGCTCTGTATGATTCTCGGGGCTGTACGGGGCACAGGGGCCCTCTCTGCACCCCTGAGAGTGAATTGGAGTCTCACAGATCGTTTGATGCTCTGTGTTTCCTTTCCTTTTGCAGCCTGATTTCTGTGTCGATCCCTGGGTTCTGCCCAGACTCGGTGTCTGTCACTGCTGCCCCACAGGGACACGAGGGGAAGGGGAGGATTTTCCTGCTCCAGCCACGGTGCCTGGGGCTGGGAGAGAGCAGGGTTGGGATGGGGGATGGGATAGGGGTGTCCCATCACCTTCTGCTCAGCTGGGCTGTGGATTAGCGGTGGAAAAAGCCCTGGGCACAATGGCAGGAAAATGGGATCTCACTCCAGGCTCCTTAAATCCGTCCCTGCCTTTACACGGCCAGGACTGGGGGCACTTCAGGATCTGAAATGCAGAACTTGGGGCAAGGGACAGAAGGGGTGAGGACCCCACAGGGCCAGGGTGAGACCCTGAGCCTCAATCCCTCCTGGGCTGGTGGCTTTCCCTGCAAACCCTGGGTTGCTCCAGAGCCAGTTAATCCTCCCACGGTGCTGGAACAGCCACTTTCCATCCCCAAACCCAGCCCTTCGTAAATGGAACAGCCAAAGCCACCTCCTGCCTTGTGCAGTTCCTTGCTGCTCTTCAGGTTTGTCCAGGGCTGAGTATTCCAGGATATTCCAGCTGGGAGCTGGGGGAAGGCTGGAGGAGAGGAGTGGGAGATGCAGGTCCCACTACCTGCTGGACCTCTCCTGGCTTTTCCTGAATTCCCCATCACAGCTGCCTGAATCCCTGATGAATCCCTCTGGGAATGGAGGAAATTCCCTCCCCTGCAAACTCTACATATTTGTATCCCAAAATCTATGGGATAACCTTTTTTTTCATAAAACGAATAAGGTTGTTTCCACACAAACATCTTCCCTGGTGTCTGTGGTGCTCTGCTTTCCTATTTGCTCATCCAGCAGGATTTTCAGGCACTCAGCAGGATCAAACAGTCCCAAAACCAGGCCAGGGAACTGTGGGGTACCAGCAGGAGCCACATCAGTGAGGGGACAGCGAGGGATTTTCCTTCACTGTGCCAAGGGACACGTTCTGGTCCCCTCTGGAACCCTCCTGTCCTGGGGTCCCCCATGGAGTGGATTCAGTGCCCTCCCTGCCACCCAAAGCTGCCCAGTTTGTGGCCCAAAATTCCATCAGCAGGTTCCCCTTGCAGGGGTTTGCCAGAGCGCAGAGGACTCAGAGCAAGAGTTTTCCCATCAGCAGCACCTCCAGCTCTGGGAGTTTCATGCCAGCAAGGAAAGGGCTGGGGGCTGAGGTGGAGATGGCAGCATTGCCCCAGGAATTGCTTTTGTCTGCTTTAGAGCAGCAGCAAATGAGCCAGGTTTATTTGTAATTATTTTCCTCACATAAACCAGGCCTCCCTAAATCAAACTCAGCTGTTTGTGGCTGTAGGAATCTTCCCTCTCCAGCAACAGTTGCGGTGATGAAGCCTGGGGGATGTTATTAATAACAATAATAACAGCATGATCTTCTCATTTCCAAAACATTTTATGGACAGTAACTCTTCTCCACAAGGGCCTGCATGGCAAAGGTGGGGAAACTGAGGCAGGGCTTGGTTTTATCTCTCAGAGCCAGTGCAGCCTCTCCATCTCCTGCCGTTCTGGGGCAGCAGACACTTCAAGGGTCCCTGCTGGTGTCCCCTTGCCCTGGGGGGTGCAGAGGGCATCCAGGTGTCACCACCTGCCTGACCCCACATCCTCATTTGGCTGCTCTGCAATTCCCAAAGCCCCAAATCAGCTGGATCCTGGAAGTGCTGGTAGCCCTGGACTGAGAGTCCTGTCCCAGCCCCAAAAGTGACCCCACATTAGGAGGGAAAATTGGGGCTCTATCCAGAAGAGAGGAACCATCAAACACCATCCAGGCAGGAGCTGGTTCCCAGCTGGGCATGGGGGGGTGAGAGGGGCCGAGTGATCCTGGGCTGAAATTGCCCCAAAAGGAGAATTTCTCCAGGCCAGTTGCTAATTCACATCTGATAATTCAGTGATTGCTTTCCCAACCCATAATTGGGTACGTGTGAAACCTCATCGTGAATCCCATTTCTGTCACAACCTGCTGTCCCCACAGGGCTCAGCTGCAGCCCGGATTGTCCTGGGAGTGCCTCTGTCCTCGCTGCCACGCCTGGGACACTGTCACACGTCCCACAAGTCTCCCCAGCCCAGGTGTCCCCGGAGGTCTGTGCTGGGGAGGGACAATGGCAGTGCCACGACCAGGGAGACGCTGGGCACAGGAGGGCCACCAGGAGGGAGCAGATACGGATGGGATTTTGGAGAGGAGGAAACAAGGAGTGAGGGGTGAGAGGGAGCTGTGCCTGCTGCTGGGTGTGGCAATTCAGCTTTTTTCCTCGAAACCGAAGTTGCCGAGCCCGGGCAGGTGGAGGTGGCCCACTCAAGACCCCCACCTTTCCCAGGGGGGATGCAGAGTGGCACCCCAGCCTCTCCCCGCGGGCTGTCCCCGGTGCCGTGCCGGGCCGAGCCGGTGCTCGGCGCTGCCGTGCACCGAGCGAGGAGGGAAGGAGCGAGGGAGGGGCGGAGGAAGGGATTGGCCGCCCCGAGCGAGAGCCGGCCCCGCCGGGCGGCCGCTGCCCGCGACATTCGCCCGCCCGCAGCTCCCGGGGCGGCCGCGGCTGCCGCGGCTCCGGACCATGGACCGGCTCAGCGGTAAGGGGACATGGGATGGGACAGGAGGGGACAGGAGGGGACGCGCATCCCCTCCCCGCAGCACAGCGCGGAGGGCACAGGGCGTGCCCGTGCTCTCCGCAGGGAATTCCCGGGTCGCGCATCCCATCGCAACCGAGCGGGCGCATCCCGGGATCCGTGTGGGACCGTGCTCGGAGCGTGTCTTTGCTCCCCACCACTCCTCCGGCAGGGCCGGTTGGGGCACGAACTGGAACCAGTTTCTCTTTGCTGGTCGGATGGGGAAAACACCAGCAGCCTGCAAGGGAGGCTGTGGGGTGTAAGCACTTGTTAGGGGAAATTGTGGTCGTGGGAAGGAAGGTGGCGTTTCCAGATGGAGCTGATGGGGTTCAGAGGGTTTCCCTGTCTGGGGAAGACGTCGGGAGTGTCCTAAAGCCACGGAGGGCCTGATCCCCACCCTGCTGGGGAGAGCTGCCTTCCCACACGTGCGCGATTCCCGCCGGCAGCCCGTGGCATCGGGCTCACCGAGCTCCTGGGCTTTGATCTGGGATCTGTATAAACCTGCCAGGGCCCTGGGCCAGCTCTGCAGAGAAGGTCCTGCCTTTCTGCTGGGGCTGGCAGGTCCCTGAAGGGAGCAGGGGGAGGTTTTCAGGGGATTGCTTCTTGCTGCTGCCGCTGAGTGCAGCCTGGGGCTGCACAGGAGGAGCAGGTGGTGACACGATGGAGCACGGGGGTCCCGGCCCTTGACCTGTCCTTGGAGGTGCTACAGAAACACTGGCCAAAAACGATAAGAGAGTGGCCAGGGGCCTCTCCAGCTCCGCGGGCTGGGACCACGCTGAAGTCCCAGGGCGGCTCAGGAGTGCTGTGTCTGCAGCTCTGGGTCAGCACCACAAAGACCCAGGGGTCAAGAGTTCCCCTTCCCGATGTAAAAGGATGAGGTGGCGTTTCCGCAGTGGAAACACAGCTCGGAGCAGTCGGGGACTGCTGGAAACACAGGCACGGTGTCAGTGCTCGGGGAGCAGTGCCAGTGGCCTGCAGCCCGGGAGGGGACAGGGATGGTGACAGGGATGGTGACAGGGACAGCCATCCCCTGTGGCTGTGTCCAGCCAGGGTGGCTTTGCCAGCTCTGAAGGAGGGAGCTGTGGCAGGACAGGGAGTGTTGTCAAGTGACATTCGATGCCAGAGCTGTCCTTCAGGGTTCCAGAGGCCATCACTGCTGGGGACAGGGGGAGCAGAGGGTCTCGGCTTCCCCTTCTCTTGTGGTGTGAGCTGATGGGAAATTCCCTGTTCACACCTCAACCCACCCCAAAAATCAAACCTAGGACCTCATGGCAGGGAAGAAGGGGATGCCTAGCTGTGGGAGCCGTGTCTGGGCATGGTTTGGCCTCTCCACAGGTTGACCCTGCCAGGGAAGAGCTGTTTTATCCCCGTCGCTGGTGCCTGCCATGGCAGCGACAGCAGCGCCTGCCTGCTTTGTTCTGAGTGCTTGTGATGAATTGCTGCTGGCACCTGGGTGGCTCTTCGCTAATGGAAACCTCCCCCAGCCCCTCCTGCTCATCAGCCAGAGCTGCTGGGTCCCTGTGGGGGCTGTGACTTGCAGGGGGAAGGTTTCCTTCCCTAGTTAAAGGGTGGGTCTGGCATTAGGCAGGAGCTCTGTGCCCATTCCCAGTCCTTCCCTGCTCCCTGGCAGCCCCTTTCTTCACCTGGAGCTCTGCTGTATCCTGTTTTTATGATCCGCCAGTTTTTTCCTCGCCCAGTGTGTGGCCCAGCTCTACACCAGTGGCTAACTGGGGGGAATGGTGCTGTGGGCTGTTGGCAGAGTTGTTTCAGGTTGTGCTGATGGAGAACCCAGCTCGCAGTGTGTGATTTGGGAGGTGACCCTCTGCTCCAACACGCCCGTGCTCACACATGGCTTCTCCTCCCTCATTAGTCTCTCTTCCCTGACCTTTCGAGCCACCAGCATTTAGGTCCTGCCCCAAACTTATCTGGGCTCTAATCCAGCAAAGCCGGCGGAGATGTGTCGGGGATAAACTTGGCTCCAGCTCGCCCACAGGAATGGGGAGGCTGCCGGGATCATCCCTGCCCTGCCGCCTGCGAGCTGGCAGCAGGAATCCTGCCGGTGGAAGGGGTCTGGGGTGGTGAGGAGCACAGCCCGGGCCAGCTGTTAGCGCCGGGCAAGTGCCGAGCTCTCCTCCGCA
Source organism: Falcunculus frontatus (assembly GCA_013398115.1). Lineage (NCBI taxonomy): Eukaryota > Metazoa > Chordata > Aves > Passeriformes > Falcunculus > Falcunculus frontatus. The sequence goes on along the minus strand of VZRV01010765.1, from coordinate 7,613 downwards.
TTGCAGCCATTCCTTCCGCTGGAAAATCAGCCTGTTTATAGCCCAGGGGTGTGGGGAAGGGGGCTGAGGCACCTGGGGCTGCCCCAGCCCCTCAGCTGAGGGTGGGTAAAACAGCGTGGGAGGGCGGCTCTGGGGATGCTGATGAAGCGCTGGAGTTGTTTGCCCCTCTGGGTTTTCTGATATCCTTGGTGTGCAGCATTGGCAGGGAAATCTTGGATCCATGTGAAGCCTCCTGGCAGCTCTGGAGGGGCACAGCCGTGGCAGAGGGGCTGCTGGAGAGGAGAGGGACGCTGTGGGATAGTGTCCCCCAGCCAGGAGCCCTGGGGACTGTCCTATCTGTCTGGAAAACCTGCCTCTTTCCCACTGCTGACCTGGAAATGCTCTTTTCCTGTGCGAACGTGCAGAGCTGCGAGGCTGCCGTGCCCTTTGCTACGGAGCAGCGCCTGAGCTCCCCTGGGCCTGCAGGAGGTTCCTCTCCCTGCCCAGGAAAACTTTGTTTAAGGTTTTGAAGAAGCTGTCTCATCCTGAGCAGTGGGAAGCCTTTTCAGAGGAGAACACTGGGCTCGACCCGAGCTCTGCCCGCTGTTCAGTGGCCAAATCACTTGCTGGGGACAGGAGATAACAGTTGAGCAGAGTGGAGGCTTGAAGTGGTTTCTGACATCCCAGACTTCGTGTCCTAACCCCTTAACCCTTCACTATTATCTAGTCTGGCACAGCTCAAACTCCCTCCTGAAGAACACATCTCCTCCTGCTTATAAGGAAAATTAATGTCACAATTTTCCTGTTAAATACCTATTTAGTGTCACTGTCCCGGGCCAGCAATAAGACAGCTGTGCTGGAAACCTTTGACTGCACAAACAAGGGGCTGGCACCCCTGCCAGGGCACCCACGAGGTGACAGAGCAGGGAGGGCACCCTGGCAGGCGGCAGCCGCCTGTCGTCACCCCGAGGTGCCAAAAGCAGCAGTATTTGGGGAGCTCAGGTCCCTGTGTGGATTCTGGGCTGACAAATCTGCACTGGGGAAGGATAAAATAACCTCTCTGAGCCTCTCCCCCAGCCCCTTCCTTTCCTGCTCCTGATAATGCCTCCCATGGCATCAAAGCCGGCTCGTTGGCAGGCGAGGGAAAACACATTTCGTAAGAGTTTGGAACAAAAACAGCTTTGCTGCAAGGGGTTTCCACGCTCAAAATACTTTTTGGGGTTTTTTTTGCTTTTTTTTGAAGTGGTTTTTATGTGCATTTGATCCTGGGAGTGATAAGAGGCAGCTCAGGGAGACGCTGGTATGCTCTGATTGCTGGCAATTAGCAGGAGATGTGTAAGGAGCACTTTGAAGAACTTTGGCTTTCTTTTTTCAGCATTAAACCCACCCAAGTTCGCGATGGGGGAACAGCTGCTCATTTTAGGTAGTCCAAAATTTTGAGAAACCGAGGTTGTGAAGGACAAAACCAGGAATAGAACTTAAAAAGCAGCAGGTTTGAGAGCTGGTTTTGGTATCCCGGAGTTAAAAGCAGATGAGCCAGTCCCAGCGCTGGTGGAGCCACCGGCAGTGACCGGAGCAGTCGGTCACACCTTGTCACCTTTCCCACTGGGATATCCCGGTTTTCCTGCCCCTCCAGCTCTGCCCTGCAGGGGTTAAACGGGTAGGAAATGCTGTGGGTTGGTGGCCTTGCCGCTGCACCTGATGCTCCCGGCGGAGCTTGGCAAGGGAAGGAAGGGGAAGGGCTGAGAAAATAACGCTTATCCTGCTCACCGAGGGTCCTGCGGGGCAGCACAGCCCCAGCCCCCACACACGGAGACCCTCAGCTGTGCCCCAGCTTGGGGACATCGGGACAGCACTGAGGTGGCCACTGAGAGGGTCCCAATCCCCCCACCAGGCAGAGGGACTCGTGTCCAGCACAGCTCTGGAGCTCCTGGGCATTGTGGGGGTCAGGGATGCCAAGGTTAGGGGCAGGGTTCTGGGCACATCTCCCTGCCCCCAGGTTCATAGGGATATTTCCCCCACGGGGATCTGTGGATTCTCCTCCCACCAGCTCTGTAAATAAGGATCCACATCCTGCTGGTGACAGCATTTGGGGAAGCAGAGTGGGATTTAGGAAAGCTGATCCACCAGCTCCTTCCTGCAAACCCCTGCCCATCCCCTGCTAGGGGAGGGTTTGGATCCTCCTCTCCTTCTCAGGATCCTGTCACAAGCTCCACGTGTGACTTTTCCTCCGGGGAGGATGTGCCAGCCCTTCCTCACTCCTGCAGGTCGGGAATTGCATCCCGGAACGTGGCTTTGGGGAATGGGGATGTACAGGACATGGGGAGGCATCTCTTGGGGTGCAGAGAGCTTTCCACCCCCTCCAGAGGGGATTTTGGGGATGTACAGGACATGGAGAGGCATCTCTTGGGGTGCAGAGAGCTTTCCACCCCCTCCAGAGGGGATTTTGGGGATGTACAGGACATGGAGAGGCATCTCTTGGGGTGCAGAGAGCTTTCCACCCCCTCCAGAGGGGATTTTGGGGATGTACAGGACATGGAGAGGCATCTCTTGGGGTGCAGAGAGCTTTCCACCGCCCCCAGAGGGGATTTTGGGGATGTGGGGGCTGGATCCAGCCCTGGATTGGTGGCATGGTGAGAATCTGAGGTCCCCACAGAGACACAGGCAGGAAGGGGTGACCCAGGGAGGCTTCCCCCTGCTCTGCCCATCACGGAGGGTGGGCACAGGGGTGGGCAAAGGCTCAGGGCACCATCCCAGGGCCTCTCCCACTGCTGGAGGGGAGCCCAAGCCAACCTGTTGCTGGAGTTTGTTTGGAAAAGGCCGACACCAAAATTTTGGTTGGAGGAAACACAGTTTACTCTGGGTTCTGAGTAATCCTAACATCTCTCCTCTGCCTGAAGCTTGTTTTTTATACATTACTCAGCAGGTCTCGCCCCTGCCTGACTATTCCTTTAAAGGGCATCTCAAACCTCTCCTTTTCATTCATTATTTAAATGTGTTTTCCAGCCAGCAGCCTCTGAGCCCTGCTCCCAGGCTGGAGCATCCTGCCATGAGCCTGCTGAGCCTGGCACTGAGTCCTGAAATGCAGTCTGGGCCTGGCACCGAGTTCTAAAATGCAGTCTGGGCCTGGCACCGAGTTCTAAAATGCAATCTGGAAGTACTAAACCTGTGATCCATGGGGTTTTCCAGAGCTGATTGTGTTGAGCTGGGACTGGAAACTCCTTGTACCCAGGGTTAGGAGTTGAGTTTGGAGGCTGCCCACAGCCTGGGGACACAGGTCACTCAGACATCTCTCACCTGGGTGATTTATTTGCTCAACATCTCGCTGTGCTCAGCTCTAAGAGGAGGCGACCACAAACCACCCCCTGCTCCTGTGGGGTGGGGGCAGCTGCAGCTCCAGGTCAGGGGGATAAAGTTTGCTGTGGGTGAGCTAAAGCAAACAGCCACAAACTTCTCCAGGAGGCAGAGAAAGGGGGGATCAGCCCCTGGAGGAGGGGTCCTGCCCCAGCACGGGGCACTGGGGGGTCACTGGCGGCCTGGCTCTCACAGGAGCTGCTTGTTGGTGATTTAATCAGCGTGTTAATTATTACCTGCAGCACTCTGTGAGGAAGGACATTCAGGGGGGGACAGCAGGGGCTGTCGCAGGGGTTCTCCCAGCAGCGATGTCACCTCAGGGATGCCCCATGGCTGTGCTGGGGGGTCGCTGCCCAAGGACTGGGGTGCAAAGGGGGGACATTTCCCACCCACAGCCGTGCTCTGGGTGTGGCACCACCAGGAGAGGCTGGACCCAGCCGGGGGTCAGCTGCAAGCAGCACCGCTCCCTGTGGGGTGTCCTGCTGGGATCTGCCACCATCCCCTCGTTCTGTGTCTCTCTCTTGATCCAATTCCAGAGCAAAGAGGCTTCTGTGGTCCCCAGGAGCGAGGGATGGTTCCTGCAGTGTGTGAGCTGCCAGGGACACGAATGCAGGTGATAATCTTTGCCCTCTCCACTCTCTGTCAGCCTGTAATTACATTTCCCTCTATTCAGGACTGCTGTTTCCTCGCTTAAGACCGGGAGGAGGATGTGAGGAATTGTGTCTCCTGGGGGAAGGAGTGCACTCAGAGGGGGATGTTTGGAGTCTTGTTCGTGTCCAGTTCCCTCGTGCAGGGCAGAGCTGTGGCTCCAGGTGGGTCCCACAGCTCCCTTTGCTCTTCTCCCCTTTTTGGGAGGTGCTGAGGACTCAGAACCCCCTCTGAGCAGAGGGCCAGGGTGAGGCAGGGGGGATTGGGGAGAGCCTGGCTGAGGGAACAGCTCTGGGCTGGACTTGCCTGGTCTCTGCTGGGGTGGGTGAGTGGCCGGAGCAAGGCCTGAGATGAGGCTTTGTGCATCCTGGGGGGATGAGCCTCTGCTGGACAAGGCACTGGAGCAGGTCCAGGAGCTTCCCTGGGCACTGCTGGAATGGCTGAGCTGGTGCCATGCTGGGAGCACTGATGGAGGAGGCTTGGGAGGCACAGCCAGGGCACCCTTTGTGCTTTTTAACCTCTCTGGTTGCTCATCTGCCCCTCTCCCAGGGCTGGAGTGGGATAGAGGAGCCCTCCACATGCTGTAGGCTCCTCATGTAAGGGGAGAAGACACTGCTCTGGGAGGCAGAACCAGGGGGGACCTTGTGCCCCTCAAGCAGCTTTCACATTCAGCTCCCAAGATTGATTCTCCAAGGCTATCAGCTAAGGATATTCATTACTGCAAGGCCACGATGGTGAAGTCCCCAGGAGCTGTGCATGGCTGCTCTGCCTGCTTGGAGGGACACTGGGGACGTGCTGAGACTTTGGGGAACGAGAGAAAAGTTTTGAGCTCGCCTTGCGCTCCTCAACACTCAGGGATGCTGCAGCAGCCAAACTGGGAGCAGCATCCTGTGAGTTAGCCCAGGGAGGGTGGCAGGGTCCCAGCCAGGCAGGAGCCAGCCCCGAGTGCTCAGCTCCTGCTGGAATTGTTGGATGTGGAGTCAGAGGCTCCCCCCATCCGCCCCACTCAAGGGGCCCTTGTTTGCAGGGAGGAGATGATTCATGTGCACCGAGTGGCCCCTCGGCAAATCTTCCACTCTTAGGGGATGTTGCCAGGGCTCAAGTGTGATCATTAATGGTTGGCTTCTCCCTAAAACCCCTCCGGCCTGGAGCAGGACTGGGAGGAGGAGGAGGAGAAAGAATTTTCCGGGCTTCTCTTCCTGGCCCCACCAGCCCATCCCAGTTTGCCCCGCACCCAGCAGGTGCTGAGTGACTGGGAGCAGAGCCTGGCTGGCGCCTGCCACCTCCGGGGCCGAGTGCTGCCCCTCTCCTGCCCACTTGGCAGGGCAGTGCCACCGCAGTGGCCGCAGGCAGGGCTCAGGCAGCTCTGTCCTGCTGTCCCCTGCACAAAGGAACAATTCTGGGAGCGCCGAGCCGCCCCCACCGAGGCACTTCCTTGCCTGCCTCCTCCTTCCCATAGGAAAGAAACCTTCTTGGGAATGGGATGGGAACAGGAACTGCCCTGAGAGCTCAGCAAAGTGCTCGGGAGGCCGTGGGCTTCCTCAGAGAGCAGCACTGTTGGGGCTGGAGGGGGCTGCCAGCATCTCACCCCTGTGGTGATGCCCGTATTGGGGCACCCAGCGGGACATGGGGACACGTCCCTGCACCGTGTGGCACTTGCAGGTGGCTCCACATCACCTTGTGGAGAGCTCAGCATGGTTTGTGTGCTGCAGAGAGCTCCTCTGGATCCATTTGTCCCTGCAGGGCTCCCCCAGGGGCTGGGGTGTCCCTGGGTGCTGTCCCCAGCTCTTTAGGTCATCCCAGGAGCTCTGAACATTCAGTGGCAGCTGGAAGGAGCCCTGCGTGGGCAGGCAGAGCGTCCAAGAGCCCTGCCCGTGCCAACAGGAAGGATTTATTTGTGCTCGGGTTTTATTTTAGCTACAAACAATGGCCACTACTCCCAGCATCCGATTTCCCCCGGCCTCCCTCGGCCCCAGCCATCACCTGGTGCAGGAGGAAGCGTGGCCGGAGGCAGCAGAGCTGTGGCCACAGGATAGGGGTCCCTGTGCACCTCCCACTGCATTTCAGAGCTGTGATTCAGCATCTCCCCCCCACCCGGGGCTCTCTCAAGCTTCAGGCTGGGCTTTTCTTGGCTCGAAAACTCCACGGGGTTGTCTTATCTCTCCCCTTGCAAAAGCTGGGTCTCTACACCAGGAAACTCCTGCTTAGGCTTGGCCAGAGACTCTTCCTCCTCCTCCTCTTCCTCCTCTCTGCAGGTGACTGGAGCAGGACCTGATTTTTGCTGCTGTGGTGGGGCAGGGAGGATCTGCAGCTGCAGGCTGTGTGCAGACCTTATCTCTGTGCTGGGAAAAGGGTCCCTGAGGAGGGGAGCACTTGTGGGGTCTAAAAATAGAGCTGGCCTGCTGTAGGGTGGAGAGAGGGGCTGCAGGGGGATGCAGCTCCTCTGCCAGCACCGTGCTTGGTGCTGCTGCCAGGGCAGGATTTGGCAGCAGGGGAAACACCAGCCCCGTGTCCTGCATGGCAGCGGCGTCCTGGTGCTGTCCCCTGGGTCACCCTGTCCCAGCAGAGCTGCCCTGGGTCCCCCAGCCCATCCAGCCCTGTTAGTTGATGCTAAAGCCATCTGCTGTCACGGGTCCTGGCCTTCCCAGGCTCAGAGACCTCACAGACATCTCCCATCCTGCCTCGGACAGGCTGCAGACGTGGAGAGGAGGGAGTTTCTGGTGTCACTTTCTGTCCTGGGCTGTCTGTCCAAAGCCTGAGTGCAGGGAAGCGGGGTGATCCCACAGGGTTTTGGATGCAGGAGAAGCCCCAGCAGAAAGCAGCAGGTGGGAGCCATTTGCCAGCAGCAGGTGGTGTCCCAGAGTGGGGGACACAGGGTCCCTTTTCAGCCGTGTCACCTGTGGTCACTCTGACATCCACCCCCTCCTCCCCAGGAGCCCTCTGCTGTCCTGCTGCCTCTGTCCCCGGGCTCAGAGCCCTCAAGGGCAGTGCCACCAGTGCCCCCCTCAGCACAGGAGCCATGCCCCCTGTCCCCAGGCCAGCTCTGCGGGGTCTCTGCTCACTCCCAGCAGCTCGTGCAGAAGTGCCTGTGCTGGTCCTTGCTTGCCGGGTGACCTTGGGTGTCACACCATGCCCTGCTGCCCCCCACAGCAATCTCCCCTCGCTTCCTGCAGCCTCCTGTTAACCTCCTTCAGGCTGGAAGCGTAAATTAATTCTTTGCCTCCCTGCTCTCCCTCAGGCTCTGCTCAGCGTGCCCTCCTGGCATCACAGGCCTCTTTGAGTGCCCCCTCCCTCCCCCTTGTATTTTGGAGGATGTTTAACAAGGGAGATGGAGGGGACAGCTCAGCTGGGGGGAAACAAAGGCGCCTTCAGAGCTCTGTGTCCGTGCTGCGAGTGCCCGGCTCGGGGCATTGCTGCTGAGCTCAGCCCCTGCCAGCAGCCCTGGCTTATCAGGCACCCTCGGCTCTGGTGCCCAGCAGGGTCCCTTCACCCCCCTCCCCGCCTGCTTTGGCACTATAAATAGAAACCAGGCTGCCCTTCTGCCCTTGGCTGGCCCAGAGCCCTGACACGGAGCTGGTGGCTGTGATGGGACATGTCCTACACGGGGCAGGGAGTGGGGGATGCTGCTGACA
>VZRV01010763.1:0-17627 GCA_013398115.1 Falcunculus frontatus | reverse complement strand
GGGGGGTGTGGAAATGTTCCCTCGGGTGGGGTCGGAGGTGGCAGCTCTTTGTGTGTGCCCGGTGCCATTCCCTCATCGGCGATGTCCCCAAATGCCACCTTCGAATCCCGGTTGGCATCGGGAAGGTGCCAAACGAGGAATATCCAACACTTCCAGGTGCCCCTGGATACCTCTGGAGCGACATTCCCAGGTCAGGTGCGTCAGGAGCGGCTCCCTCAGGGCTGTCACCAAAATGGGGGGAATCCTCACTTTTTACCCTCATTCCCGTCCTTTTCCCTCCCCCCCCTTTCTCCAGCGGGATTTTTGGGGTTTTTTTGGGAATTATCCCCTTTTACCTGAGGGTCAGGAATAGCTTTGGAATGGTGACATTTGAGAGGTGAGGGAAGAATCGAATCCGTGTTGGGAAAAAAGTCGTTTCCTTCCTGGGTTTTTCCAGGTGCGCCCGTGACCTTTTTTCAGGGGTTGGGAGTGACGGGAGCTGAGTTCGTGGCTGGGGTTTGGAGTTAATGGATTCATTGATTAATTATTAATCGATTAATTAATTCATTAATGGAGTGATTGATTTATGGAGCTGTTTATTAATGGTTTTGTTGGATTCACCTGGAGCGCTGTCGGGAAATTAAAGGAGGGGATAAAAAAAGCTCGGAATCGGCGCCGCCGTGAGGGTCCAAAATCCGAAAAAAATTGGGATTTTTCCTAAAAAAACGGAAAGAATTCCAAGCAAAGCGGAGGAAAAAGCGGGAAGTTGAATTCCCGCTGGTTTTCTGGGATTTTTTTGGGATGGAAATTCCCGCCCTGAGCTGGGTTTGTGAGGGGCCGACAGGAAAATTTATATGGATTTTTTTTTTTCCCCTTGGATTTGGATTTCTGAGGAATTCTGGAGTTGCCGAAGGGGGGTGGAAAAATAATAATAAAAAAAAAAACAAGGAGCGAAATTCCAAATATTTTTTAGGGATTGTGGTGTCCTGCTGGGGTTTGGAGGGGGATGAGCTCGGAGGGGTTTTCTGAGGGAAATGTGGAATATTCAGGGCTCTGGGAATTTTTGTGTGTGGAAAAAAGTGGGGATATTTGGGATGTGTGGATTTTTATGGATTTTTATGGGTTTTTATGGGTTTTTATGGGTTTTTATGGGTTTTTATGGAATTATTGGGAATGTGCTGTGGTTCTGGGGGCAGCAGCAGGGAGAGAAATGGCGGGAAATGGAGCAAATCCTGGGATTTTCAGGGAAAAATGGAGCAAATCCTTGAATTTCAGGGGAAAACGGAGGAAATGTATGGATTTTCAGGGAAAAATGTAGGAAATCCATGGATTTTGAGGGAAAAATGGAGCAAATCCATGGATTTTTGTGGAAAAATGGAGGAAATCTGTGGCTTTTCAGGGAGAAATGGAGGAAATCTGTGGATTTTTGGGGAGAAATGGAGCAAATTTATGGATTTTTAGGGAAAAATAGGGGAAATCCGGGGATTTTCATGGAAAAATGGAGCAAATCCATGGATTTTCAGGGAGAAATGGAGGAAATCTGTGGATTTTGAGGGAAAAACCAAGCAAATCTGTGGAATTTCAGGGAAAAATGGAGCAAATCCATGGATTTTCAGGGAAAAACGGAGGAAATTCACAATTTTCAGGGAAAACGAAGGAAATCCATGGATTTTCCCGGAAAAATGGAGGAAATAAATGGATTTTGAAGGGAAAACAGAGAAAATTCATGGATTTTCTGGGAAAAACTGAGGAAATCCATGGAATTTTGTGGAAAAACTGAGGAAATTTATGGGTTTTTGTGGAAAATGGAGGAAATCCATGGATTTTTGGGGGAAAACGAAGCAAATCCAGGGATTTTTGGGGGAAGATGGAGCAAATCCAGGGATTTTTGTGGAAAAATGGAGGAAATCCAGGGATTTTCAGGGAATGGTGCAGCGAATCCATGGAATTTTGGGGAAAAACTGAGGAAATCCAGGGACTTTGGGGAAAAATGGAGGAAATCCATGGAATTTTGGGGAAAAATGGAGCAAATCCAGGGATTTTCAGGGAAAAACAGAGGAAGTCTGGGGATTTTGAGGGGAAAATGGAGAAAATCCTTGGTTTTTCCGGGAAAAATGGAGGAAATAAATGGATTTTTGGGGGGAAATGGAGCAAATCCACGGATTTTCAGGAAGAAATGGAGGAAATCTGGGGATTTTCAGGGAATAGTGGAGTGAATCCAGGGATTTTCTGGGAAAACTGGAGTGAATCCTTGAGTTTCTAGGGGAAAAATGGAGCAAATCCATGGATTTTTGGGGGAAAACAGAGCAAATCCAGGGATTTTCAGGGAATAGTGGAGCAAATCCATGGATTTTCATGGAAAAAGGGAGGAAATTCATGGATTCTTGGGGGAAAATGGAGAAAATCCTTGGATTTTCCAGGAAAAATGGAGGAGTTAAATGGATTTTTTGTGGGAAAATGGAGCAAGTCCAGGGGTTTTGAGGGAAAAGTGGAGGAAATCCACAGATTTTTTGGGAAAACAGAGGAAATTTATGGATTTTCAGGGGAAAATGGAAGAAATCCGGGGATTTTCAGGGAATAGTGGGGCAAATCCAGGGATTTTCTGGGAAAAGCAGAGGAAATTCATGCTTTTTTAGGGGAAAAGGGAGGAAATTCATGGATTCTTGGGGAAAAACAGAGCAAATCCATGGAATTTTGGGGGAAAACTGAGGAAATGTATGGATTTTTGGGGAAAAACAGTCTAAATCCATGGATTTTCATGGAAAAATGGAGTAAATCTGGGGATTTTCAGGGAAAAACTGAGCAAATCCATGGAATTTCAAGGAAAAAGGGAGGAAATCCACGGATTTTCCAGGAAAAATTGAGCAAATCCATGGATTTTCAGGGAAAAATGGTGCAAATCCATTAATTTTCCAGGAAAATCAGCGCCCTGCTCCCAGAATTCCACCCATTTTTCCCGAAGCATTCCTGGATTCCCCCTCTTTTCCCACTTTTCCCCCAGAGCCAATAATTCCCCAACAATTCCATGACTTCATTCCTGCAATTCCTCCCCACTTCCAGCCGGGATTTATTCCCAAAATTCCTCATTCCCAAAATTCTCCTCCTCACCATGCTTTTTCCAGGAGGAAAATCAGGATTTTTCCCAGATTTTTCCCTTTCCTGAATTCCAAACTCCCATTCCCAGCTGGAATTTGCACCTGGAATTATCAGGAAGCTAAAAATAGTCAGGAAAAGCGGGAGAATTTTGGGAAGGGACGGATTTTTCCGACGGGTTCTTCCCGTTGGGTGGCTCCGGAGCCTCCTGCTTTTATCTCCGGGATCAAAGGCGGAGTGAAGGGAAAAAAATTCCAGCTTGGAATGTTCCAACCCGGCTGGAAAACCGGGATTGGGGAGCGGGAAGGGCTCGGAAAAGCAGAGAAAAGTTGGGAGAGAAGATTCCAGAGAGGAATTCCATGTTGGAATCCGGGAATTCTGTGGAATTTTCGCCTCTTTTCCCATGGGAATGGATTTCATGGAGGTTTTTTTCCCAAGGAAAAAGGAAAATAATCGGGATCTGAGCGGATTTTCCAGGGAATTTTGTGGATCTGGGATTATTTCTGTTCCTGACACAACAAATGTTCTTTTTTCTGGGATTTTGGGAATTTTTTCCCGCCTTTTGCTTCCCAAATTTTCCCTGGAATTCTCAGCTTTTCAAAGGCAGCGCAATTCCCGCTTTATGGAATTCTGGGAGCTTTTTTCCCGGATTTTCAAAATCCACTGAAGCTTTTTCTTCCCAAATTTTTGGCCTCTGAAGGAATTCTCCCCAATTCTCCTCCAAACTCGGAAAATCGGGATGAGCTCCTTGAAAAATCCGGGATGCATCCGTGGATCCCTGGGGGCTGCAGCTCCCTGGATATTCCGGATGGAATTCCAGAGGAAACAGCAATCTGGGAATGCTGCTGGGAAAAAAACCATGGAATTTTTAGCGGTGGGAGCACCAAAAATCCCTGGAAAATTGGAATCTGCTCCCAAAAAATCCCAGCTGGGAGAGAGGGAACGGAGCAGAATCGCACCAGGAAATTCAGGAAGCAGAAAATCCGGGAATTCCGGCTCCCAAAGAGGATTTTTTGGGAATTTTGAATGTTTTTTCCAAGTTTTTTATGGGATTTGGGGAATTTTCCAGGAGCTCTTCCCAGGATTTAGGAATGGGACGGAAAATTCCGAACGATTCCTTGGAGTCTTTGCATCCCGAATTTTCCGTGGCTCCGGCTGGGACTAGAAATTCAGGAATTTTGGGAATTTCAGGAATTCTGAGCTCTGGAAAAGCCGGAGCTTCCCTGGGAATGCTGAAGGGAGAGAGGAAGAAAAGCAGGAAAAGCCCAAATCCGGAATTCCCGAGAAATGATGGAAAAAGGGATGAAACATCCCAATTTCCCACGTTTTCCCCTCATTTTCCTTGGAAAATTCCTTTTCTTCCCGTTTTTCCCAATCTGGGAATTGCCCAAAAGCTGGGAATGGGAAATCCAAGCAGAACTGGAATTTTGGTGTTGTTTTAATCCCAAATTTTCCTTCCCCCTGGAATTTTCTTCCTTCAGGAAGCCCTGGGAGTTGGGATGGGGAATCCGGACTGGAATTCCTGGAATTCTTGGAATTCTGTGGAGCTGGAATTGGGAAAATCCACGGATTTGGGGTTTAGATCAATCCCAAAATCCCGGATTTTCTCTCTTTGGATGCTGGGATTTGAAGGGATCCCTCGGGATGGGAATCCCACAGTTGTTGGAATTCGGAATTCCCATTTTTTTTGGGATCAAAGCGACTCCTGATCCATAATTCCAGAGAAAACCAGGAACAAACTCAGTCCCAGCCTTGATTTTGGAGCTTTCCCACTCTGAAAATTCCCAAAAAAGCTGAAATCCTTGGAATTGCGGCTGCTGCATTTGAAAGGGCAGGAAAAAGAAGGAATTGGGATTTTATTCCATAGGAAATTCCCAGCTGGGTCATGGAAAAAAGTGGGAATGGCTCCAAAGGGACAATTTTAGGATTGGCCTAAAATTGGGATTGGGAGATTTTGGAGTTGTTCCAAACAGGACCAGAATTCCAGGATTTTTCCATGAATCCCAGAGCTTTTGTCTGAAATTGGCTTTGACGGAAAATTCGGGATCCTCGGAGCAAAATCTGGGATTTGGGGAATTCTCAGGAATTCCCGGAGCTGTTCTCCTGCCTGGGATCCTTTCCTGGAAAATCAGCTCTGGGAAATCCTGGGAAAACTCTGGGAAATCTGGGAAAAGCTTCAGGAAATTCGGGAAAAGCTTCAGGAAATCTTGGAAAGCTCCGGGAAATCCCGGGAAAACTTTGGGAAATCTGGGAAAAGCTTAAGGAAATTTGGGAAAGCTCCAGGAAATTCGGGAAAAGCTTTAGGAAATCCCAGGAAAGGTCCAGGAAATCTGGAAAAGCTTCAGGAAATCCTGGAAAAGCTTCAGGAAATTCAGGAAAAGCTTCAGGAAATTCGGGAAAAGCTTCAGGAAATTCAGGAAAAGCTTTAGGAAATCCCAGGGAAGGTCCAGGAAATCCAGGAAAAGCTTCAGGAAATTCAGGAGAAGCTCCAGGAAATCCCAGGAAAGGTCCAGGAAATCTGGGAAAGCTCCAGGAAATCCTGGAAAAGCTCCAGGAAATTCAGGAAAACTCCAGGAAATCCCAGAAAAACTCCAGGAAATTCAGGAAAACTCCAGGAAATCCCAGAAAAACTCCAGGGAATTCAGGAAAACTCCAGGAAATCCCAGAAAAACTCCAGGGAATTCAGGAAAACTCCAGGAAATCCCAGAAAAACTCCAGGGAATTCAGGAAAACTCCAGGAAATCCCAGAAAAACTCCAGGGAATTCAGGAAAACTCCAGGAAATCCCAGAAAAACTCCAGGGAATTCAGGAAAACTCCAGGAAATCCCAGAAAAACTCCAGGGAATTCAGGAAAACTCCAGGAAATCCCAGAAAAACTCCAGGGAATTCAGGAAAACTCCAGGAAATCCCAGAAAAACTCCAGGGAATTCAGGAAAACTCCAGGAAATCCCAGAAAAACTCCAGGGAATTCAGGAAAACTCCAGGAAATCCCAGAAAAACTCCAGGGAATTCAGGAAAACTCCAGGAAATCCCAGAAAAACTCCAGGGAATTCAGGAAAACTCCAGGAAATCCCAGAAAAACTCCAGGGAATTCAGGAAAACTCCAGGAAATCCCAGAAAAACTCCAGGGAATTCAGGAAAACTCCAGGAAATCCCAGAAAAACTCCAGGGAATTCAGGAAAACTCCAGGAAATCCCAGAAAAACTCCAGGGAATTCAGGAAAACTCCAGGAAATCCCAGAAAAACTCCAGGGAATTCAGGAAAACTCCAGGAAATCCCAGAAAAACTCCAGGGAATTCAGGAAAACTCCAGGAAATCCCAGGATAACTCCAGGAAATTTGGGAAAAGCTCTGTGAAATTTGGAAAAACTCCATGGATTCCCTGGAATTCGGGAAATTCCATCAAATCCATGGATCTGGGAAGTCGAGTTCCAACCTGGTGTGGAGCTTTCCTGGGATTTCCTGGAGCTTTCCCAGGATTTCTTGTAGTTTTTCCCAAATTTCCTGGACCTTTCCTGGAATTACTGTGGAATTATTCTGGAATTAATCTGGAATAATTCTGCAATTATTCTGGAATTAATTGGGAATTGATCTAGGAAATAATCTGGAATTAATCTTGAATCGTTTTGGAATTAATCAGGAATTAGTTGGGAATTAATCCAGAGTTATTCTGGAATTAATCTGGGAATCAGCTCTGGATTTAGTCCAGAAATAATTTGGAATTAATCGGGAATTAATCTGGGAATTGTCTCTGGAATTAATCCGGGAATTATTCTGGAATTATTCTGGGAATCGGCTCTGGAATTAACCTGGAATTAATTGAGAATTAATCAGAAGATAATCAGGACTTGATCCAGGAAATAACCTGGAATTAATCAGGAATTAATTGGGAATTAATCCAGAATTAATCTAGAGTTATTCTGGAATTAATCTGGAATTAATTGGGAATTGATCTGGGAATTGATCCAGGAAATAATCGGGAATTAATCTGGGAATCAGCTCAGGAATTATTCTGGAATAACTCCGGAATTAATCAGGAATTAGTTGGGAATTAATCTGGAATTAATCCAGAGTTATTTTGGAGTTAATGTGGAATTGGTCTGGAATTATTCAGGAATTAATCTGGGAATTATTCTGGAATTAATCTGGGAATTGGCTCTGGAATTAATTGGGAATTAATCTGGAATTATTCTGGAATAAATCTGGGAATTGATTCAGGAAATAATCTGGAATTAATCTGAAATTATTCTGGAATTAATCAGGAATTAGTTGGGAATTAATTCGGAATTAATCCAGAGTTATGGTGGAATTAATCTGGGAATTGTCTCTGGAATGAATTGGAAATTAATCTGGAATTATTCTGGAATTAATCCACAATTAAAATGGAATTAATCTGGAATTAATCTGGGAATTGGCTCTGGAATTAATTGGGAATTAATTGGGAATTAATCTGGAATTACTCTGGAATTAATGCAGAATTAAAATGGAATTAATCTGGAAATTGGCTCTGGAATTAATTGGGAATTAATCTGGAATTAATCTGGAATTAGCCTGGAATTAACATGGAAATTTAATTTGGGATAATTTTGGGGTTTTTTGGATAATTTTGGGCTTTTCAGGATCTTTATGGATTTTTCGGGATCTTTGTGGACATTTTTGGGATCTTTTGGGATCTTCCAGGACCTTAGTGGATATTTCGGGATCTTTCTGGATATTTTGGGATCTTTGTGGATATTTCAGGATCTTTGGGGACATTTTTGGGATCTTTATGGACATTTTTGGGATCTTTATGGACATTTTTGGGATCTTTATGGATCTTCCAGGACCTAAGTGGATATTTGGGATATTTGTGGAGTTTTGGGGATATTTTGGGATATTTGTGGGATTTTTCAGGATCTTTGTGGGGATTTTGGGATCTTTGTGGATATTTTGGGATTTTTATGGATCTTTCGGGATCTTTGGGATTTTTTCGGATTTTTGTGGACATTTTTGGGATCTTTATGGACATTTTTGGGATATTTGTGGATTTTTGGGGATATTTTGGGATCTTTGTGGATATTTTGGGATTTTTATAGATCTTTTGGGATCTTTGTGGATATTTTGGGATTTTTATAGATCTTTTGGGATCTTTGTGGATATTTTGGGATTTTTATAGATCTTTTGGGATCTTTGTGGATATTTTGGGATTTTTATAGATCTTTTGGGATCTTTGTGGGATATTTCAGGATCTTTGTGTGATTTTTGGGATCTTTTGGGATTTTTAGGGATCTTTCAGGATCTTTATGGATTTTTTGGGAACTTTGTGGACATTTTGGGATCTTTATGGACATTTTTGGGATATTTGTGGATATTTCGGGATTTTTATGGATTTTTGGGGATCTTTGTGGGTTTTTTGGGATCTTTATGGATCTTCCAGGACCTAAGTGGATATTTGGGATATTTGTGGATTTTTTTGGGATATTTCAGGATCTTTGTGTGATTTTTGGGATCTTTTGGGATCTTTGTGGGATATTTCAGGATCTTTGTGTGATTTTTGGGATCTTTTGGGATCTTTGTGGGATATTTCAGGATCTTTGTGTGATTTTTGGGATCTTTTGGGATCTTTGTGGGATATTTCAGGATCTTTGTGTGATTTTTGGGATCTTTTGGGATCTTTGTGGGATATTTCAGGATCTTTATGGATCTTTCAAGATCTTTGTGGGTTTTTTGGGATCTTTGGGGACATTTTTGGGATCTTTGTGGATCTTTCAGGACCTAAGTGGATATTTGGGATATTTGTGGATTTTTTTGGGATATTTCAGGATCTTTGTGGATCTTTTGGGATCTTTATGGATTTTTTGGGATCTTTATGGACATTTTTGGGATATTTGTGGATATTTCGGGATTTTTATGGATTTTTTTTTGATTTTTATGGATTTTTTGGGATCTTTATGGACATTTTTGGGATATTTGTGGATATTTCGGGATTTTTATGGATTTTTTTTTGATTNATATTTGGGATATTTGTGGGATTTTTCAGGATCTTTGGGGGGTTTTTGGGATCTTCATGGATTTTTCAGGACCTAAGTGGATTTTTCAGGGTATTTGTGGCTTTTTGGGATCTTTGTGGGGATTTTAGGATCTTTATGGATATTTTGGGATCTTTCTGGGTCTTTCAGGACTTTAAGGGATATTTTGGGATTTTTGTGGATATTTTGGGACTTTTATGGATTTTTGGGGATCTTTATGGACATTTTTGGGATATTTGTGGGATTTTTCAGGATCTTTGGGGGGTTTTTGGGATCTTCATGGATTTTTCAGGACCTAAGTGGATTTTTCAGGGTATTTGTGGCTTTTTGGGATCTTTGTGGGGATTTTAGGATCTTTATGGATATTTTGGGATCTTTCTGGGTCTTTCAGGACTTTAAGGGATATTTTGGGATTTTTGTGGATATTTTGGGACTTTTATGGATTTTTGGGGATCTTTATGGACATTTTGGGGTATTTGTGGATATTTCGAGGTCTTTGTGGGGTTTCTGGGATCTTTGTGGATTTTTTGGGATCTCTGCAGATCTTTCAGGACCTTAGTGGATATTTTGGGGTATTTATGGACCTTTCGGGATCTTTTGGGATCTTTCAGGATCTTGGTGGTTTTTTTGGGATCTTGGTGAATTTTTCAGGATCTTTCAGGATCCTTGTGGGGATTTTGGGATCTTTGTGGGGATTTTGGGATCTTTATGGATTTTTTTGGGGATCTTTGGGATATTTTGGGATCTTTATGGATCTTCCAGGACCTTAGTGGCTATTTTGGGATCTTCTTGGGGCATTTCAGGATCTTTGCAGGGTTTTTGGATCTTTATGGATTTTTGGGGATCTTTATGGATATTTTGGGATCTTTATGGATCTTCCAGGACCTTAGCGGATATTTCGGGATCTTTGTGGATATTTTGGGATCTTTGTGAATTTTTGGGGATTTTTTGGACATTTTTTGGATCATTATTGATCTTTCAGGACATCAGTGGATATTTTAAGATCTTCGTGAATTTTTTGGGATTTTTGTGGACATTTTGGGGATCTTTCTGAGATATTTTGGGGTATTTGTGAATTTTTTGGGATCTTTGTGGATCTTTCAGGATTTTTAGGGATATTTCAGGATCCTTGTGGATCTTTTGGGATTCTTTTGGCTCTTCCATGATCTTTGTGGATATTTCGGGATCTTTATGAATTTTTCCAGATGTTTGTAGATTTTTGGGGATCTTTATGGGATATTTTGGGATCTTTGTGGGATTTTCAGGATCTTTGCCAGGGTTTCGGGATCTTTATGGATTTTTTGGGATCTTTGTGGATATTTCAGGATCTTTGTGGAGTTTTTGGGATCTTTGTGGCTCTTTGAGAACTTTTATGGATCTTTGGGGACTTCTCTGAATCTTTGTGAATTTTTTTGGATTTTTGTGGTCATTTTTGGGACCTTTGTGGATTTTTCAGGACCTAAGTGGATATTTTGGGATCTTTGTGGATATTTCAGGATCTTTGTGGGGTTTTTGGGATCTTTGTGGCTCTTTCAGGACTTTTATGGATCTTTTGGGACCTTTCAGGATCTTTGTGGATTTTTTGAGATCTTTGTGAATTTTGGGGGATTTTTGTGGACATTTTTGGGATCTTTATGGATCTTCCAGGACCTCAGCAGATATTTTGGGATATTTGTGGGTATTTTGGGATTTTTATGGATTTTTGGGGATCTCTGTGGATATTTTGCGGTATTTGTGAATTTTTTGGGGTCTTTGTGGATCTTTCAGGATTTTTAGGGATATTTCAGGATCCTTGTGGATCTTTTGGGTTTCTTTTGGGATCTTTGTGATTTTTTCAGGATATTTGTAGATTTTTGGGGATCTCTGGGGGATATTTTGGGATCTTTGTCAATTTTCAGGATCTTTGCCGGGGTTTCGGGATCTTTACGGATTTTTTGAGATATTTGTGGACATTTTGGGATCCTTCTGGGATCTTTCAGGATCTTTGTGGATAAAAATTCCCAATTTGGGGCCATCCAGAGGCTCCCAGGAGCCAGGATTTGGCTCAGCCCCAGCTCCAGCCCTGGAATTCCGGGAAAGCTTTTCCAAAGCGGTGAAATCCTTGGGATTTGAGCTTTTCCTGGAACAACCACCCCTTTAAGGGGAGGATTTTTAGGATCAGCTCAGTCCAAGGATTGGAACAGGATCCTTGGATCCTTCCCAAGGGCCTGGAAAAGGCAGAGCCCAGTGGGAAAATTCCATTCCCAACTCCCTTTGGAATTCTCTCCCAGATTTTTTTGCTCTTCTTTCCCAGTTTTCCATGCGAAATTCCCTCTGTTCCCATGGATTGAGGTCGGAATTCCTGGGAAATGAGCTCGGGATTGTCCCTTTGTGTTTGAGACTGCAGAGAAAATTCCTTGGAATTTTTCGATGGAATTTTTTTTGGAGGTTGGAAGAAGGAGAATTCCTCCATGGAATTCGTGCATGGAATTCCTGAATGGGATTTCTGAATTTGGAGCTTTGATGGGGAAAGGAAACAAATTCGGATGTTCGAGGCTCGATCCTGATTTATTCCATGATTTTGGTGGGATTCTCTTGGAATTATCGGTGCTCTGACGCCGGGAAAATTCCCGGCTTTGAAAGCTGGGAAGAGGCAGGAAAAAAACCGGGAAGAGCCAGGGAATGGCTTCCCAGTGGGAAGGGGGAGCTTGGGGTGGGATTTGAGAAGGAATTCCCAGCTGGGCTGGAATTCCCAGAGAATCCCAGAATCCCTGGGAGTGTCCAAGGAAAGGTCGGAGCAGCCTGGGATCGTGGGAGGTGTCGGGCTTGGAATGGGATGGGATTGAAGCTCCATGGATCCCATCCAAAGCATTCCGGGATTCTGGGATCCAGGAGGCTCAGAATCCATCCCGAGGGATTTTTCTGGAAGTCGGGGATGGAAAAGGGAAGGGAGACCCTTCCTGGAGTGCCGAGATTCCCAGGGAAGGCCCTGGATGCCGAAATTCCTTCTTGGAGAGGAGTCGGGATGGGGATGGATCCAATGGCAGGCTGGGAGAGCTGGGAATGGAGGGAATTCCCTGGGAAAGGGGAGGTTTTTGGGAAGGAATTCCCGGCTGGGCTGCAATTCCCAGAGAATCCCTGGGAGCATCCAAGGAAAGTTTAGATCCCCCTGGGATCATGGGATGGGATTGAAGCTCCATGGATCCCAAATCCCAAAGCATTCCGGAATTCCAGGATTTTGCATTTCCAGCACTTTGGAAATCCTGAGCTGCCTCAAAATTCCAACTGGGAATTTTCCATCGATGCGGATTTGGGAATTGGGAGCTCTGCTTTGGGATGAGGGGAAAAGCCTCTGAGGTCGCAGAGTCCAAAAATCCACGGAATCCGGGATTTTTATGGAGACCTGTTGGGAAAAACTCAATTTTCCACGGATTAAACCAACAATTCCCAAATCGACTCCGTTTTTCCTGGAATTCTCCGATTTTCCAGATTCTTCTCCTCTTCCCACTCCCAATTTTCCATCCGGGATGAGCAAAATCCCAAGAAAACTCCTTTTCCCACCTTTCCTCCTGGAATTTTTTAGGATGAAGGCTTAAAATTCCTGAATAACGAAGAAATCCCGGAATTGCACATGGAATAATTCCCAAAGAAATTCCTGAACTAATCCTGAGTTTTTCCCTCTGCAGGATCCGGGAATCGGCGCCGTTCCCGCTCCGTGGGAAGATTCCCATGGAATTCCCGGCTTTGTCATTCCCGAGGCTTTAGGATTTTCCTGCTTTGCCCTTGGAATTCCCGGAGAATCCCGGTTTTCCCATGAGCCATCCCTCCCCTCCGGAGAAGCGAGGTAAGCTCGGAGTTTTTCCCTGTTTTCCATCAAGAATTTTTCCCGGGATTTGGGGGTTTTTTTGGGAAAACTTCGTTGTGGGAAAATCGGGAAGCGCCGCCGGCAAAAATTCTTGGATTTCTCCATCCTTGGGATTGTTTTCTGGGTGGGAAAAGCTCTGGAAAATGGAATTATTCCCGGATCTGATGGCGGTTTTTCCGTTCGGGATGGAATTTTGAGGATTTCTGAGGAATTGGGGGAAGATTCTCAGGGAATTGAGGCTGGAATTGAGGAATTTTGGGAAGGAGATGGAAAATGGGAATGGTTTGAGGCAGGAATGTGTCCTGGGAGGGGAAAAAGTGGGAAAAAACAGGAAAAACTGGGAAAAAAAGGGAAAAAACTGGGAAAAAGTGGGGAAAAGTGGGGAAAACTGGAAAAAAATGGGAAAAAACCGGGAAAAATGGGAAAAAAATGAGAAAAACTGGGAAAAAACCAGGAAAAACCAGGAAAAAATGGGAAAAACTGAGAAAAACTGGAAAAACTGGGAAAAAAAAAGGGGAAAAACCAGGAAAAAAAATGGGAAAAACCAGGAAAAAATGGGAAAAACTGAGAAAAACTGGAAAAACTGGGAAAAAAAAAGGGGAAAAACCAGGAAAAAAAATGGGAAAAACCAGGAAAAAATGGGAAAAACTGAGAAAAACTGGAAAAACTGGGAAAAAAAAAGGGGAAAAACCAGGAAAAAAAATGGGAAAAACCAGGAAAAAATGGGAAAAAATGGGGAAAACTGGAAAAAACGGGAAAAAATGAGAAAAAACTGGGAAAAAATGGGAAAAACCGGGAAAAACTGGAAAAAATGGGAAAAACTGAGAAAAACTGGAAAAACTGGGGAAAAAAATGGGAAAAAATGGGAAAAACGGGAAAAACTGGGAAAAACTGGAAAATACTGGGAAAAACTGGAAAAAATGAGGAAAAAATGAGGAAAAAATGGGAAAACCTGGGAAAACCTGTGAAAAACCGGGAAAAACTGGGAAAAATGGGAAAACCTGGGAAAAATGGGAAAAAACCGGGAAAAAGTGGGAAAAAATGGGAAAACTGGGAAAAACTGGAAAATACTGGGAAAAACTGGAAAAAATGGGAAAAAACTGGAAAAACTGGGAAAAACGGGGAAAACTGGGAAAAACTGGAAAATACTGGGAAAAACTGGAAAAAATGGGAAAAAACTGGAAAAACTGGGAAAAACGGGGAAAACTGGGAAAAACTGGAAAATACTGGGAAAAACTGGAAAAAATGGGAAAAAACTGGAAAAACTGGGAAAAACGGGGAAAACTGGGAAAAACTGGGAAAACTGGGAAAAATGGGNGAAAAACTGGAAAAAATGGGAAAAAACTGGAAAAACTGGGAAAAATGGGAAAAACTGGAAAAAATGGGAAAAAACTGGAAAAACTGGGAAAAACTGGGAAAACTGGGAAAAATGGGAAAACCTGGGAAAAATGGGAAAAAAATGGAAAAACCTGGGAAAAATGGGAAAAAACCAGGAAAAACCCGGGATATTCCAGAGGTTTTGATGGAAAATTTGGTGGAATGGAGGGAAAAGTTGGGAAAAGCAGCGGGATACAGTCAGGAAGGGATGAAAAATAGGGAAAAACCTTGGAATTCTCACAGGATTTGGGTCTCCGTAGGGATCTGGGATCTCGGAGAATTCCCAGGAAAAGAGAAGGAAAATTTCCCATTTTTCTGGCTGGGTTTGTGGGATGGGGTTGGGGGGAGGCGGTGCTGGAATGGGGCCAGAAATTCCAGGATTTGTTGGGAATTCTGGGGAAAATTGGGATATTCTTTATGGAAATGGGGATTTTTTAATCGGATTTCGGATATTCCTTGTGGAAAATGGGGATTTTTTAATGGGATTTGGGATATTTTCTCTGGAAAACTGGGATATTCCTTAGGGAAAATTGGGATTTTTTTAATGGAGTTTGGGATATTTGTTGTGGAAAATTGGGATATTCCTTGTGGAAATCAGGATATTCCATAAGAAAATCGGGATATTCCTGATGGGATTGGGAATTCCAGGTGGGAGTGAGAATGGAACTGGGATTGGGAATTGCAGCTGGGATTTGGAATGGAGCTGGGATTGGGAATGGGAATGGGAATGGGAATTCCAGCTGGGATTGGAAATTTCAGCTGGGATTAGGAATGGAATTGGGATTAGGAATGGAACTGGGATTGGGGATTCCAGCTGGGAATGGGATTGGGAATTCCAGCTGGGATTGGGAACGGAGCTGGGATTGGAAATGGAGTTGGGATTGGGAATGGATCTGGAATTGGGAATTCCAGCCGAGATTGGGAACGGAGCTGGGAATGGGAATGGGAGTTAGAGCTGGGATTGGGAATTGCAGCTGGGAGTGGGAATGGGAACGGAGCTGGGATTGGGAATGGGAATTAGAGCTGGGTTTGGGAATTCCAGCTAGGATTTGGAATGGGATTGGGAATGGGAATGAGAATGGGAATTCGAGCTGGGATTGGGAATGGATCTGGAATGGGGAATTCCAGCTGGGAATGGGAACGGAGCTGGGATTGGGAATGGAGCTGGGAATGGGAATGGGAGTTAGATCTGGGATTGGGAATTGCAGCTGGGAGTGGGAATGGGAATGGAGCTGGGATTGGGAATGGGAATGGGAATTCCAGCTGGGATTTGGAATGGGAATGGGAATTCCAGCTGGGATTTGGAATGGGAATGGGAATGGGAATTCCAGCTGGGGTTGGAAATGAAGCTGGGATTTGGAACAGGAATGGAAATTAGAGCTGGGATTGGGAATTGCAGCTGGGATTTGGGAATGGGAATGGGAATTCCAGGTGGGGTTGGGAATGGGAATGGAGCTGAGAATGGAAATGAGAATGGGAATTCCAGCTGGGATTGGGAATGAGAATGGGAGTTCCAGGTGGGATTGGGAATGGAGCTGGGCCTGGGAACAGAGCTGGGAATGGGAATTTCAACTGGGATTGAATGGAACTAGGATTGGGAACGGAGCTGGGATTGGGAATGGGAATGGGAATTAGAGCCGGCTCTGGGAATTGAGCCAGGATTGGGAATTGAGCTGGGTCTGGGAATTGGAGCCGGGATTGGGAATTAGAGCTGGGAATGGGAATGGGAATTAGAGCTGGGATTGGGAATTGCAGCTGGGATTGGGAATGGGAATGGGAATTCCAGCTGGGGTTGGAAATGGAGCTGGGATTGGGAATGGGAATGGAAATTAGAGCTGGGATTGGGAATTGTAGCTGGGATTTGGAAATGGAGCTGGGATTGGGAATGGGAATGGAGCTGGGAATGGGAATGGGAATGGGGCTGGGATTGGGAATGGGAATGGGAATTCCATCTGGGAATGGGAATTCCAGCTGGGATTTGGAATGGGATTGGGAATTCCAACTGGGAGTGGGAATGGAGCTGGGATTGGGAATTGCAGCAGGGATTGGGAATGGGAACGGAGCTGGGATTGGGAGCAGAGCTGGGATTGGGAATTGCAGTTGGGATTGAGAATGGGAATGGGAATGGAGCTGGGATTGGGAATGGATCTGGAATTGGGAATTCCAGCAGGGATTAAAAACAGAGCCAAAATCCCAACCGGATCCTTCATTCCCAAAACTCCGGAGCCTCCCTGGATCTGGGCCCCTCATTCCCGGGGCCGGGGCTTTTCCTCCGGCCCCGAGGGAATTTCGCTCCACCCACAGAAAATGTTGCTGGACCTGCTCGGCAAAGCCGGGAACGTCAAATTCCGGAGCCTTCGGAATCCGGGAGGGATTCGGCTCCGCGCCCGGAATGAGGGAGAGGGAGAGGGAGAGGAGTTTTTCCAAGGATTTCTCTCTCTCTCCAAGGTTTTATCCCGGTGCCGTTGTTCCAAAGGGTGCCTTGGACAGGATTCCTGGGAATGTGGGAGCAGAGGGGGGGAAGAGCTGGATTTGGATGTGGGAAAAGGAGGGAATTTCCTTTTCCATGGGGATTTTGGACCTGGATCCGGATGCGGAAAAAGTGGGAAAAAATTCCTTTTCCATGGGGATTTCATCCTTCTGCTCCAGGAAATCCTGGATCCAAGTGCAGGAATTGTTGGGAGATTCTTTTTCTGTGGGGATTTTGCACCTGGATCCGGATGCAGGAAAAGTGGGAAAAATTCCTTTTCCATGGGGATTTCATCCTGCTCCAGGAAATCTTGGATCCGGATGCAGGAATTGTCAGGAGATTCTTTTTCCATGGGGATTTTGAACCTGGATTCGGATGCAGGAAAAGGGGAAAATTCTTTTTCCATGGGGATTTCATCCTTCTGCTCCAGGAAATCCTGGATTTGTATTCAGGAAAAGTTGGGAAAATGCCTCTTCCATGGGGATTTTGGCCCCAGATCTGGATGCGGGAATTGTCGGGAGATTCCTGTTCCTTTGGGATTTTGGACCTGGATCTGGATGCAGGAAAAGTGGGAAAAATTCCTTTTCCATGGGGATTTCATCCTTCTGCTCCAGGAAATCCTGGATCTGGATGTGGGAATTGTTGGGAGATTCCTCTTCCATGGGGATTTTGGACCTGGATCTGGATGCAGGAAATGTGGGAAAATTCCTTTTCCATGGGGATTTTCATCCTGCTCCAGGAAATCCTGGATCTGGATGTGGGAATTGTTGGGAGATTCCTCTTCCATGGGGATTTTGGACCTGGATCTGGTTGTGGGAATTAGGGAGAGATTCCTTTTCCTTTGGGATTTTGGACCT
>VZRV01010762.1:24786-37803 GCA_013398115.1 Falcunculus frontatus | reverse complement strand
CGCCCCCCCTAGGTTTCCCCCCCCCCCCCCCCCAGCCCCAAGTTCAAGTTCATTCCCGATTACCTCATGTCTGGTTTCCGTTGGAAACGAGACAGCTCGGGGCCGCTGCTTCCCTTAACCCTTCCAGGCCCCACCACACATGACCAGAGCGCGGCAGGTCTCAGCTGCCCCTCCGGGGATACCACCTCCTTCCCCCGTGCCTCAGTTTCCCCAGGCAGAGCATCCTTGAGCCCTGGGGAGCCTCCCCGAGCATTACTGGGGACACCCATACACAGGGACCCTGGGGGTCCTGGGACTGTGAGTGGCTGTGATCCCCGTGTCTGGACAGGGACTCCAGCCCCCTGCTCCTACAAAGTTCTCCTGGTGCTGCCCCAGGTCTCCTCTTTAGGGACCCAAGGCCCTTGGGGTGCCCACCCCATGTGTAGGACTGGGGAAACTGAGGCAGAGTGAGGGGGGGTTGTGATCAGAGCCGGGTCCCCCCATGTTTTTCCGCTGGAACGGCACAGCACCTTCGGGTGTCCCAGCTCGCGGTTCCCAAATCTCACAGTCTGGCACAGCACAGCACCCCCACGTGCCCTGTGTAACTGCTCACAGCAGTGCCCACACCCTGGCACAGCACAGCACCCTGAGTACTCCCCCCCAGCCGGGGCAGCACCCCAGGGTGCCCCAACACGGCACCGTCCACACCCCCATCCCGCTGTCCTGTTACCCGTGTCACCTGCCAGGCAGAACTGCAGCCACCGCAGCTGCCCCTGCAGAGAATGCTGAGGCCAAACCACTCATGTCACAAGTGAGGCCAGGAGCTGCCGCCCCTGTCCTGGCACCATGGCACTGCCTGCAGCACCAGTGCCAGCTCCAGAATCCAGGACTAATGGAAAGCCCCTGGAAACAACTACAACGTCCCGCTGCAGCTGGAGTGGCCATGGGCACAGCCGGGCGAGAGCAGGTGGCTGTGCCCACACAGAGGGGGACACACGGCCCTGGTGCTCCTCCTTTGGGGATGTTGTTGGCACCTGGGCAGGGTGGTGCCAGGTGGTGCGAGGCAGGGCGCAGCCGGAGCACGGCAGTGACCTCCCTCTATGATGGAGGACTCATGGTGGCCCTGAGCCACCAGCAGTGCCCAAGGCCCTGGCACCGGGTGCCTGTAGTGAGGATGGCATGGCAGCAATGCCCATGGGCCACAGCAGTGATGCCAAGGCAGTGATGCCCACAGCAGCAAAGCTGGCAGTGGCAGTGCCAGAGCTGCAATGCCATTGTGGTGATGCCCATGGTGGCATTGCTCATGGAAATAACCCCACAATGGTGATGTACGCAGCAGTGGAGCCCAAAGTGGCAGCGCCCACGGTAGCAATACCCATGGCAGTGATGCCATGGTGGGGATGCCCACAACAGCAATGCCTGCAGTGGCCACACCAGTGGTGGCAATGTCCACGGCAGTGATGCCACTGCTGTGGTGACACTCCTCATGGCCTCAGACACGGTGGCAATGCCCCAGCAGCGATGGCCATGGCAGTGATGGCCATGGAAGCTACATCCACGGCAGCAATGTCCCACGGCAGTGATGCCACAGTGGCAATACCCCTGGTGGTGATGCCCACAGGAGCAATAAACACAGCAGCAGTGCCATGGCAGCGATGCCATGGTGGCAAGGCCCACGGCAGTGATGCCATGGTGGCAATGCCTTCAGCAGCGATGCCATGGCAGTGATGCCATAGCAGTGATGCCATGGCGGGGATGCCCACATCAGCAATGTCACGTCAGCGACAGCCACCACGGCGATGCCAGCACTGGCCATGCCCACGGCGATGCCCACGGTGATGCCATGGCGAGGGTGCCCAGGGTGAGGGCAGGAGGGTCCCCCCAGCAGCATCCCCGCTCTCACCTGTGCCTGATAGATACTCCCAGGATCCCTTGGTCCTAATCCCACGAAGGAACGGTTCGCAGGGGGCGTGCCTGGTGCAGAGTAGGCTGGGGAACAAACGAGAGCTCGTTAACGGGGCTGCGGGTGGCACTGCCATTGTCCCCCCCGGGGCCAGGCCCGGCCCTCTCCCTGGCACTGCTGAGACGGAGCTCCCTGGCACCCGGCGCTGGCGACCAGGCGACGTCCCTGGCTGTGACCTGATGGCAGGCAAATGGAGCCCAGGGGTGCTGCACCCAGGGCTGCTGTGCTTGGACGGTACCACCTGTGGTTTCGGGGTGATGACAGGCTGGGGGGCGAGGTGCCCTGGGGTGCAGGCGCAGACGGTGTTCCCGGCTGTGCCCCCACTGCAGCTTCTGGAGCTGAGCTGCCACGGGGAGAACGATGGGAGCCACCAGTTCCACTCGGCCACATCACTCTGCTGCCACCTCCATCCCTCAGCTGGGGGTCCAGCAGTGGGGCCTCCAGCCCTGCTGAGCTTCTGGGTTCAGCCCTGCTGGAAGCAGAGTGCTGCCAAGGGGAATGGGGGACTTGGAGACAGCTGCACCCCTTGGGGACAGCCAGTGTCCTCCCTGAGCCTGCAGGAACTTGCACTCCTCTGTTCCTCCCCTAGGCTGTGACCCCATTATCAGCCAGGACACCCCATGCCATCCCATGCTGTACCCTCCAGATTGTTCAGGCTTTGGCTCCTCCACGCCATGGGATCGCCACATGTGCTGACCAGCTGCTGGCAATCAGCCATGGCCCATTACCCGGGGACAGGGCAATGGCTCAACCAGGCAGGGGTCCACTGTGTGGGGACATGGCAGCCACTGGGGGTACCGTGTCCCATGGGTACAGCAGGATGGGAACAGGAACAACCCCTCGCAGAATGTGGCGACGGCACAGTGTCCCACCACTGCAGCACATGCCCCAGTGCCAGTCTGGGGTGACACCAGCTCCCCTCTGGCTGCTGGGCCCAGCACCCCAAAAACCCTCCTGGCCAAGGCACTTATGGCCCCGAGGTGGAGCGGAGGGCAAAGAGTTAGTCAGCCACTGTGCTAACAAAGATCCCAGGTGCCACCTGCCAAGGGCTTTGGGGGACCTGCACACAGTCCCTGCTCTGGTGTCACTTCATGTCCCCAATGAGACCAGAGTCCCCAGCGCCAAGGACCCCCACGGCAGCAAGAGTACGACAGCCCACGCAGCACACCAGGCACACTGTCCCTAGCCCCAGTGCCACCCGCGTGCCAGCTGGTCCCCGTTTCCGGCAGTGCAGCCACCACCACGGTGGGATAAACAGACACAGAGAGGCCACGGCCTCCCCCACAGCACTGCCCACACCGAGGGTCTGGGCAGGACACTGGTTTGGGGAGCCCTGCCGCAGCTCCACTCATGCTCAGAGGGACACGGGGCTCGAGCTGGTCCCTGGGACCAGCACGGGACCCCCTGGCTCAGCGGCCACAGCAGCCACCTGTGCAAACCCTGTCCGCTCCGACCTGCCTGAGACCCAGCAAACTCATGGCGTGCCAGCTGCCGCCCTCTCCCCGGCTGCGGGGAGGCCACCTCCGCCAACATCCCCTCAGCACTGGGATGGGGGGACACCCTGGGGGGCTGCGAGAGGAGGGGGCCAGCCGGGCCGGGGAGCAGGGTGGGCGCCGCGGGTGCTTACTGGGTGATGTCGGCGAGGTCGTCCCTCCCTCGGAAGTTGTCGTGGTGGATTTGGTGTCAGGAGAGATGGCCAAGCGGGGCATGCCGGGGGGAGGTGGCGGCGCCAGCATCTGCGTGGGCAGGTAGTGGCTGGGCACTTTCACTTGACCACTTCCATTTAACTGGGGACAACACAGACAAAAAACAAACAGCACAAGCCATTAGGACACACGCGCACACCAGCATGGCTGGGGAGCCCCGGGGACACCCCCGGCACAGGCACAGGGTGTCCCTCGCTGCAGACATGAGTTTGTTGGGTCTCAGAGCAGCCCTGAACGGTCGGCATTGGCAGCAGGCAAGAAATGACGGCGAGACAGGAGGGATTTGGGGGGCTGTGGAGGCCATGCCCACGGGGGTCACGACCCACAGTGGCGCACGCTGGAGCCAGGGTGCTGGGACCCCTCTCTTCAGGGACAGGGGGGCCTCTGAAGCACTCTCTGGAGGGGTAGGGGCACCCAGAGCCTCCAAAGGCTCCTGCACCAGTGCTCCATGCGCAACCTGGCTGCGGGCTGCTCCTGATCTGGTGTCCATCAGCCCAGCACTGAGCCACCGCACAGGGGAAGAGCGGCCATGCCCCTCACTCTGGCATCAGGCCTTGCTGGTGAGAGGAAACAGGCAAGTGGTGGGCAGAGGTCAGAAGGGCTCCCCAAGAGCTCTGCATCTGGGAGGACAAAGCAGGGCACAGGACTGTGTGGAAGCGGGAACAACCCCAGGCTCTGGCTTCGGGTATGAAGGGTGCCCTTCATGGCGTGTATGGGGTGCTGGTGGTGTGGGGTGTGCTGTGTGTTGGGGCGCTGGGTGCATGGGGTGATGGTTTGGGTGCTGCATGCACTGGGTGCTGCATGTGCATAGTGCTGGTTGCATGGGTTGTTTGGTGATGGGAGCATGGGGTGTGGGGTGCTGGGTGTGTGGGGTCCCGTGTCTGTGGGGTGCACTGGGTGCATGGGGTGCAGGGTGCTGTGGCAAGGGAAGGCCCACAGCAGCGCAGTGTGGCTCTGCCACCCCTGTAAGGACACTGGGGACACGGGTACAGTGAGGAGCTGATGTGGACTCTGCAGGTGGATGGGACACGCCAAGCCCATCACTCTCCTGGACACGCTGGCAGACAGTGACTTTGGGAGATGGTCACACACCCCTGGCAGACACCTCGCTCCCCCCCGACACCCCAACCGCGGCTGACGGCTCAGCCCCAGCACCCCAACATCCGCGGTGCCCCCCGCTGAGCTGGGGCACAGCACCTCCATCGCCGGAGACACGAGGTGCCAACACGGAGCAGGCGCAGCAGCGCTCCCGAACCAACGCACGGCACGGCTGGAACTCAGCCCCAGCGAACACTCCGCCTGTGCCACCGGAACAGCCCGACCCCCCCGTGCGGCGGCAGAGGTGACGGCGGCGGTGGCCGGTCCAGGGGACTCTCCTCGGGCAGCCCGGCTGGCAGCAGCCCCCGGTGCCCACGGCGAGGCGAGCGATGGGTGCGGGGACAGGGCTGCGTTCTTACCGGTCCGGGCTGCTGGTTGGACGGGTCGCAGGCCAGCGAGACGAGGTCTTTGAGCGGGTCCTGCGGGTTGAGATGAGGCGGGTACCGGATGGCCGTGTGCGGGAAGTAGGTGGAGGCCGTCTGGGGAAGAATGGAGGTGGTGGGGAAATGCAGCGCAGACGATGGGTGCGGGCTTCGAGCGATACCTGCGGGAGACAGCGAAAGGGGACACACACCTGTGTCACTAGCTAGTGGCTGCCCCGGCCCCCCGACCGCTCAGCGCTCACTCTGTGCCTCGGTTTCCCTGGCAGGACACTCACCACTGTGCACAGCAATGACGGGACGGTGGTGCTGTGTGAAGCTGCTCAGCCGGGGCGAGGAGTCCTGGGGCGATGGACTGTTGAAGGGGGACTTGTCCATCTCCGTCTTCTTCACGGTGGGGGAGATGCCTGGGGAAAGCGGAGTGCAACCTCAGGACCTGCCATAGGACCCCAAATCCCATGGCTGCTGCCATCTCAGTGCAGTGCTGGGGGAGCTCATTCCAGGGGCAAGGGGCACCCCGGGGACAGGGTGGGCGTGGGGAGGGTGGTGGTGTGTGTGTGTGTGCCGGCAGGAGGGTGGGCACATGTGTGGGCACTTCTGTGGGTACCACAGGTATGCACATGCACAGGGCGTGTGTGTGTGCACACAGCTGTGTGCATGAATGCGTATGCGCGCGCGCGTGTGTGTGTGTGNGTGTGTGTGTGTGCACCAGCACAGCCCTGTACCTGTGTGTGTCCATGCACACCCGTGCACACGTGTGTGTCCCTGCAGCTGTGTGTGTGTGTGCACCAGCACAGCCCTGTACCTGTGTGTGTCCATGCACACCCGTGCACACGTGTGTGTCCCTGCAGCTGTGTGTGTGTGTGCACCAGCACAGCCCTGTACCTGTGTGTGTCCCTGCAGGTGTGTGCATGCGGGTGCACACAGCTCTGTGTGTGTGTGTCCCACCCTGGTGGCACAAGTGGGTGCCCTCACAGGTGCTGCTGTGACCCTGCAGCCCCCACATGGCACCCACCTCCCCTGGCACATGGGGCTGGGGACTACAGGAGTTCCTGGGGAGGCAGAGAGGTGCCAGCATGGGGGTGACCTCGCCAGAGACTCCTGGAAGCAGTGGCTGCCCGGGTCCTCGAGGCCACTCCGGGGCATGGGGCTGAGCAGGGGGGGTTGGCAGGCACGTTAATCCCCCACAGCCGTGGCTTTAGCTCTGGCCATTTGGCCCGGGCCTGGTAATGGGTTTAGCCCGTTCTCAGCCAGGCGTTAGGAGGATTTCCCAGAACATCCTGTACAGGATTGCCAAGCCCCCCCACTCTGCCACGGCTGAGCCCCTCCGCCAGCCACCCTCACCCCTGCCCGGGTCAGGCCACCGGCAGGGGACAGATGCCCTGGCACAGCTCCCTCCTGTCTCCGTGCACCACTCTGGGGAGGGGGCTGCACCTTCCCCAGGCCCCCCCATGCACCAGCCCCATGGGGCAGGATGGGGCACAGTCCCTGCACACATGGGACACAGTTCGGGGGCTGGACCTGCATCCCCCAGACCTCCTTCTAACAGGATTGGTGCCTCCAGCCCCCGAGCTGTGCACCCCCAGGCTCCGGCAGGGCTGGGGGGCTGGTGTGGAGCCCACCCCGCTGCTGGGGGAGGCAGGAGGAGAGCCAAGGGAGGAGGAAGAGGAGCAGCTTCTTTGCCTGCACCTCGGGGCATGGGAGCTGCTGTGCCAGCCCTGCAGCATCACTTTAATTAGCCCAGCCCCCCCCTTTCTTAATGAACAGCTAATTGGGGCTGTCTAGACAGGAAAGGGAAAAAAACCCACCAAGCCAGAAAGCTGTCCACAGCAGTGTGGGGCTGGGGGAGCTTATGTGGGGCTGGGGGAGGCTGGTGTGGGGCTGGAGGCTGGGTTGGCCCTATAGAGAGAGCCCGTGCTGAAATGGAGGGGCCCTGTAGCAACACCGCAGCCCCCACAGAGCCCTGCCCAAAGTGGGGGCCACAGACACACCTGGGCACCTCTGGAGAGCCTGTGCCTAAATCAGGGGGGTTCGACAGCAACCCCACAGACCCCACGGAAAAACAGGGATGTTCTGGGGGACTTGGGGGTGGCACCGCAGCCCCCACAGCCAATGTGTCCTGTGACCTGAAGGCCCATAGGGACACCTGGGTAGGGCAGTGCCTAGATGGTCACAGGGGGTTCTGGCAGTGGTTTGCGGAACACTGGGAGAGGATGGGGGCCCCAGGGCACTGGAAGGGCACTGGTGAGGAGGTGACACCTACCCCCTTCCATGTCTTCTGTCCAGTTGCGGCTGCTGCTGGTGGGGGAGTTGGAGGAGGTGTAGTACTCGCCCCCAGGGCTGGTGTCGATGTCATCCTCCATGGACCCCGACTTGTGCCGTTTGCTCCTGGGGACAGGGAAGGGTCACAGAATCACGGATTGGTTTGGGTTGGAAGGGACCTTAAAGCTCATCTTGTTCCACCCCCTGCCATGGGCAGGGAGACCTTCCACCCGACCAGGGTGCTCTGAGCCCCCTCCAACCTGGCCTTGGACCCTTCCAGGGATCCAGGGGCAGCCACAGCTGCTCTAGGCACCCTGTGCCAGGGCCTCTACACCCTCATAGGGAAGTGGACCCATCTAGCCCTGCCCTCTGGCAGTGGGAAGCCATTCCCCCTTGTCCTGTCTCTCCAGGCCCTTGTCTAAACTTCCTCTCCAGCTCTCCTGGAGCCCCTTTAGGCCCTGCAAGGGGCTCTGCGCTCTCCCTGGAGCCTTCCCTTCTCCAGGTGAGCATCCCCAGCTCTCCCAGCTTGTCGTGGGTCAGTGCCAGCCCGTGGCAGGATCTGGCTGCCCCCCCTGCCTTCCCCATGGCTGAGCCAGCCCCGGTGGCACTTACCCGCTGGAGGAGGTGCTGGGCAGTGTCCTCCTCATGCCGGTGCTGGAGGGGTTCAGGTCATAGGCCAGGTGGCCCTGCAGCTCCCCCAGGGAGAAGTTTGGCCCCGTGCCCGTCACCACTGGTGCTGTGGGAAGAGAGGGGGGTCAGGGGGGCCCAGTGGGGAGGGGAGCCCCAGCTCACTGTGGGATGGGGGGGCTGTTGGGACTCTGCTGTGCCCAGGCAGCCGGGGGTTGGGCTGTGGCATCACAGTGACACTCACTTCGGGACACCTGGATGAGCTCGGTGACACTGAACACCCCCGAGGTGACGAAGCTTTCCTGGAAGTCTGTCGAATCTGTGCGGGAGAGAGGAGGGTGCGCTGAGGGGACGACAGGACCACCCCTCCCATCCTGCACTGCCTTGTGGCGATGCTTGAGGGCACCCCAACACCCCCAAATCCCCATCTGTCCCCCTCCTCAGCCTCCCTTCCACTCCCCGCTCCAGCAAGAGACCACCCCAACTGGTCCCCTCTGCCAAAGACACCCTGGAGCTGCTCAGTGCCTCAGTTTCCCTGTGGCTGAGAGTGCTGGCAGCACCCCCACCACGGGACCTCCGTGGCAGCTGCTGTCCCCAAGGGCTGTGGCCCCACTGGGACTTTGCTGGGTGTAGGACAAGGCTAAGGCTATGCCCAGCTCACTGCAGGTGCCAGGCAGCGGCTGGCTGGGGGACACCAGAGCCATAGCACAGGGGGCTTGATGATGTGCCATGGGCCCCCTTCTCCCCATGGCAGGGACCCCGGGGACAGGCTGAAGTGTCCCTTGTCCCCTTGCCCAAGCCCTGCCCACTGCGCTCACCCAGCGTGATGGGTTTGCTGTCCTCCTGGTCCGAGCCAATGCCTGTCCGGGGGCTGCTGCTCTGCTCTGCATCTGCAAGAGGAAACCCCACAGGGGTGAGTCCCCCGTGCTGGTGTGAGTGTCCCGTGCCAGTGTCAGTCTCCATGCTGGTGTGAGCTGGGGCTGCCCACCAGCTGACTGCCCCCTCGTTGCCCTGCTGGGGGAAACTGAGGCATAGGCTGCCCAGCAGCTCTCACCATGCAGTAGGGCCACCACCAAGCTGACATGTCCCCAGCCACTGAGGAACAGTCACCAACCAGCCCCCCCTTGCCCTCCCTGCCAGCAACGGGAGCAGGGACAGCCCCACATGCAGGATCTGGGCACCACTGCCTGCAGGGGGGAACCCCCAGTGCTGGGCCAGGTGATGGTCACCTGGCCCTGCTCCAGCCTGCTGCCTGCTCTCCTCTCTCCAGCCACATCCATGACCCAGTGCTATCCACCAGGCAGCGTCACCACAGCATGGCATAACCTGTGGCACCTTGTCCTGCTTCTGCCCAGCTCCTGGAGGGCAGCAGGGCTCAGGGCAGCACCTGCACTGACCCCTGGAGCCCCGTCCGGCCCTGCTCCCTCTTGGCTAAAAATATACCTGGCTCAGACGCTGAGCTCAGTAGCCCTGGCACGAACTGGCATGGCACAAACACTGCAGTCAGGAGCATCCTTCCTCACCTGGCTGCTCCCAAAGCCCTTCCATAACTTTTGCCATGTATTTCTCCCCCATAGTCCTTCTTCCCTCTGCTTCTCCATCCTCCTCCTCCTCCCACCCCTTGGCCTTTGGCATTTCTCTCTGGCAGCCTTGGCAGATGTCAGGAAAGGGCTGAGACAATCCAAAAACACCATCAAAACCACGCAGCTGCCCCTGCCAGCCCATGTGCCTGCCTTGGGATTTTTCCCTTTCTCCCTGTTTTTCTCACCCTTTTTCTCCCCTCAAGTCCCTTGCACTCACATGTGGCTCCCAGGCTGGTTATCCTTGACTGGGCCAGTTATTCATGTGGGCACCATGCCCCCACCCGGATGCCCCTGTGTGCTGCCCACCTGGCAGATTATCCATGGGGGCAGTGGGACTGTGCCACCTCCCAGCCTGACACCCCTGTGTGCCCACACCCCCTGGGACTTCTCAGCCGATGCCGAATCAGCCATTTTGTCTCCCTGCCCAGCTGCCACGTTCCCCTCCACCCAACCCGTGCCAGCCTGGCACCACGCTGGCAGCCCCATGGCATTCTGCCTTGATGCTGCTCCCCACCACCAGCCCCCCCGTGCCCACACCCCTGGCTCCCTCCAGGCAGCCATTTTAGGGAGCAGAAACTCCCCCTGGAGACGGGCGCAGGGTTTTTTTTCTTCCCTTCTCTCCATTTTTCTTTTTCTAACCTCATTCCCCCATTTTGAAGCGGCCACGTGCCCAAGTATGGGGGTGTAGGTGGTGGGAGTGTGCAGGGCACAAACCAGCCGGGACGGGGGGGGGGAGTGGCAGCAGGGACCCCCCGCGCACCCACGGGCACCGCGTGGCCGGACACGGCCCCTCCTCGCCTCTAAAAACAACAAATCTGGCGGCGGCTCTGGAAGTGGTTAGTGGTGGAGCCTGGCCAAGGCGCGGGACAGAGGCTGGCGGTCACAGCCTGAGGCCGGCCTGGCTCCCCACAGCCCCCCACCGTGGCCTCAGGGCTCCCTGGGGTCCCACTTGCCTGCCAGATGGCATCCACTTGCCCAATCCTGGGGTGCTCAGCCTCTGGGTAGCCCCCCAGGCCATGCCCTTGCCTGGTACCTCTGAGGTGCCCACACAGCCTTTGGCTCAGCCCAGGGACCCCCACCACTGCTTGTCCTGAGGTGCCCCACGTGGACCTTTGCCCACACCAAACCTGATCCCTGTTCCCCCTGGGCAGCCAGGAGGGCCATCACTAACCCTGGGTGCCCCCCGGGTGGGCCCCATGTCCCTGTACCCCCACAGCGTCCCACAGCATCCCCCCGACCCAGCACCGCCAATGCCACCTCACTGACCCCTATGAATCCAAGGGACACCCTGGGGACCCGCCCCCCCAAACCGAGCACTCCGCTCCCACCCACAGCAGCCCGAGGAGCAGCGGGGACTTTCCCGAGCTCGGAGGTTTGGCAGCAGGGCCAACCCCTCCCTGCACCCTCGTGTCCGGGCCGATGGAGGCAGTGGGTGCGAGGACGGGGCCGCGGGCTCCGTACCCCCGGAGCTCCTCGTGGCTGGGCGGGCGAGCGAGCTCGCCAGCAGATTTCTGGCTGCCTCCTCGGCGGGGCGGCCGGGCCAAGCGCTGCTCTCACCGCCATGTGACGGCCGCCTGCGCCGGCTGGCGTGCGCTAAAATGGCGAAGGGAGCCCCGGGCTCCCGGGCCTCGCTCTGCACAAGGGGTGTTTTGGGGAGACTCCAGATCCAGGACCCAACAAGTGGCTCGACTGCACCAGAGAGGAGAAAGAAGCCTGTAAAGCCCTCCCATGCCCCCGCTGCTTCGTTGATCCAGTGCCGTCCACACTCCCTCGAAGGGCTGGGATGGGGGATGGAGCTGGGGCTGCCACATTGTGGGGAGCTCAGGGAGGAAGGGGTTCAGTGCCGGGGTCGTCTCCGGCGAGGCGGAGGAGAGTGCTCAGTGCCCAAACAGGTCGATCCAATCTCTTTTAAAAATAGCCAAGTGTGTGCCCGGGGGGGCGCGGGCTGCCTGGGCTCCGGGCCGCGCTGGCAGCC
Organism: Falcunculus frontatus; assembly: GCA_013398115.1. NCBI lineage: Eukaryota > Metazoa > Chordata > Aves > Passeriformes > Falcunculus > Falcunculus frontatus. The sequence continues at coordinate 26,230 of VZRV01010762.1, read as the reverse complement.
TGGCCCCGTGCCACCCATTGAATTATGGATCCCGCACCCCGGCCCCGCTGGCTGGCGCGGTGCCCCCGGGCCTCACGGCGACACCCGCCCGCGGTCTCAGTGCGTGGGAACCACCCCCGGGCAGCAGGGCTGGCCCTGGGGGGTGTCACTGCAGGCCGGGTGCCCCCCGGGGCTGGCGCAGCTGCGGGAGAGCCCTGGCTCTGTGCCCGAGCGCTGACGGTAACAGGGCACGGTGTTACCGGCAACGGCGCGGGCGCAGGCGCACAGGCTGGAGGATGCCGGGGGCTGGGGGAGCTGCTGGCGCCGGTGTGAGCAGTCCCAGCCCCCCATCGAGGGCAGCAGCCTTCCTCCTTCTTCCCCAGCTCTGCCAGCCGAGGGCAGGAGATGGGCGAGGGTTCAGCACTGCTGCCTGCAGGCTTCTGCCCCGTGCCTCAGTTTCCCTTGGGGCTGGCTTGGGTGGGAACGGCCCCCCTGCCTCATGTTCCGTGGCCGCACAGCCCCAGCACCTCTTCAGGTGTCACTGCACTCCTCCGACCGGCCATGGCCACAGCGTGGACCAGAAGGCCCAGAGTGAACAGCCTGGTCAGGATGGGAGACCACTGGAGACCGGAGGGAGCCAGTGTGCCGTGGGGCAGATCCCACGGCAAGGGCTGAGGCGAGGGAGGCTGTTGGGAGGGTGTGATTTGGGGGCCCTGTCCTGTCAGACCCCTAGAACTCCTCGTCCCAGACTCACAGTGACCTCCAGGTCCGAGCGGCACTGCCCGTCCCACTGCCCGTCCCACTGTCCATCCCTCTGCCGTCAGGCTGGGGTGGCCCTTACATAAACCCGGAACAGTCCTGCTTGTGTAACCTCCTTTATATAATACCCTGAACCGCCGCGTGTGCCGGGTAAATCCTGGCTCAGCCGGGCCGGCCGGCGCGCCGGGGCGCGGGACCCCCCCTCCCCGCTCCTTATACCGCCCCGCCCCGGTGCCCCCCGCCATGCCCGGAGCGCTGCGGGGCCGTCGGGGTGAGGCGACTTTGCTGGGCCTCAGCCACGAACGCTGCGGGGGCGGCAGCTCCTCCTCCTCCTGCCGAGCGAAGCCCCGGGGAGGTCCTGGCCGGAGGCATCCCCCGAGGTGGCGGGGCGGTGGCGGGGGGGACGGACGCGCCCCGCTGCCACGTACGCCGGCCGCGGCCAGCTGGCCCGGGCGGGAGCCTGGGAGGCGCGAGCACGTTGGCCGGCGGCTGCGAGAGAGCGGCGCTGGGAGCGAGCGGGTTTGTCCTCGGCCGACCCCGGCCGGCACGGGGAGATGGCAGCGGCCGGGGGGAACCCCCCCAGGCGGGCGGCGCGGCCGCCCCCTCGCTCAGCCCTGCCAGGCCTGGGCTCCATCCAGGGCTGCCGGCGCCCGCGGAGGCGAGCGGGGACAGATGGCAGCGGGCAAAGGGATGGGGAGAGTGGGAC
>VZRV01010762.1:1955-24758 GCA_013398115.1 Falcunculus frontatus | reverse complement strand
GACAGACAAAGGGAAGGCTGAGCCCCCCCTTCCCTAGGACTCTCCCCTGCGGGGTGCTGGCATCCAGCCCCTGCGCCCTGGGCTGGGGGCACCTGGGGGTGCAGCTGCTGGGAGGGGGTGGGAGAGAGGAGAGACGGATGGGAGAGGGAAAGGAGAGAAAGGAAGGGAGGGAGGGAGAAAGGAAGGAAGAAATTAAAGTGGAGAGAAAGGGAAAGGGACAGGGAAATATGCTGCCACTATCTCGCTGCCCCACCAATCCCAGCCCCATGGCAGAGCCCCACAGCACAGCCAGCCTCTCCCCAGAGTCCCATGGGCCCCCACCATGGCCCCTCCGATGCTCCCCCAAAACCAGCCCCGGCCTCACCACCACGCAGGGCTGTGGCGGCAGGTTCAAGCCCTCCCCAGGACTGGCCAAGACCCCAGTGCAGGGGCCAATGTGACAGGGGACAGACCCTATGCCTCAACTGGCAGTGCCAGCCCTGATCGGGGGTGCAGGGGCACACCGGGGGCTTGCCGGCGTCTGTTCCCCCCCTCCCGCGGCCACGGGCGGGAGGGAGCACCGTGGGCATCTGCCGCCCCAGCTGTCCCTTGCCAGCGCAGCACGAAGCCGGGCACCCGGCCAGGATGGCAACTGCGGCCCCGGGGAGGGCACGGCGCTTGCCAGCGCGGGGGGACGGCGGGTGGCGAGGGCCGGGGACGGCAGGTGCTCGTGAGAGGAGCTCGCTCATCTTTTATTCATCGGGTGCCTAACGGTGCGCGGAACCGCTCTGGCCCCTTGTCCCCCCCGGCAGCACAGGACGTGGCACCGTGTGCCAGGTCCCCGGCAGGCACCGCTCACGCTGCCGGGGCCGCCGGGCTGAGCACGGCGCAACTCGCTTCAGTGGTGACGCGGGGCCGGGGCTGGCAGCGGGCACTGCGGGGAAGCCGTCCGGCTCCGGCACGCCGCCGGCTCGGCGCACTGCGGGAGAGCCGGGGAAACCCTGACCTCCCCAAGGTCGCCAGCACATCGATCCGGAGAGCTCGAGCACATGGAAACCGCCCCGGCCGTGCCAGCGCCAGGCTCGCAGCGGGGCAGGGCTCAGGAACGGCGGGACCCTGGGCCGTGACGCTGCAGAAGACAGGGGTGGCGGGAGGGTGGCACCCTGGGGAGCCCCCTGCCATCCCGCCTCTGCAGCACGCGGCTCTGGGGTCAGGAACCCAGCCCCTGCGGATTCTCTGCTGTCTCGTACCCTTGTGCCCTTTCCTGGGGGTCTCCTCCTGGACTTGCTGGGCTCTGCCTACCTCGTTCCCCTCAACCCCGGCCTCCCTGGCTGTTTGACTGGGAGTAGAGATACCTGAAACAGGCGGAGAGTTTTCCCGTGTGCTGGGGGGATTCTCCAGCCTGGCTGCCCGCCGGTGCCCAGCTCTGCGAACGGCAGATCCTAAATATTGTGAACCCCATCAATCTTCTCACGACCCTGGCGATAAATATTTGCGCGGGGGCTGGCGGAGTGGCGGTGCCCGGGGAAACGCCTGCCCCTCCATCTGGAGGGGCTGAGCAGACGCTTGGCACGGCCGGCCTGGCACGGCTGCAGCGCGCCTGGGACAAGAGCCCTGGCACGGGCTCCCCGGCAGATTGGTGCCATCTGCCTCACGCCGCAGCCAGCGGCAAGGCTGGTGGGGGGAGATAAGGGGCTGCCAGGCGGTGGGAGACGCAGATGCTGGCACAGCGTGGGGGTTCCCGCCTCCCCCCAGGTGCCGGCCGCTGGCAGAGGCATGGCCGGGGCTGCCAGGAGCTCGATGCCACCCTGGGGCCCACTGCATGCTTGCCCTGGGCACCCATCTGCTCCCACCCCGCTCGGGCTGGGGGCTCAGCCTGGGGGCACTGCTGGGAAAAGCTCACAGCGGGGCAGAGCCTCGGCCCCCTGCCGCGCTGAGCATGACGGCTGGGGTGGGGCAGAGAACATCAGAGGATGCAAATGGCCGGCACTGCCCCTGTTCTGCCTCTTTCCGGCTCTGGGAGCCTGGGCGGGATGGGGATGGGGTCCAAGGATGGGAGCTACCAGCGTGGAGATGCAAGGACGAGGGGATGCAGGGATGGGGATGCAGGGATGGAGGCACCATGGTGAGGGCGCAGCAAGAGAGCCCGTGCAGGTGGGGAGCACTGACGGGAGGATACAAGGAGGGGGGCACTGTCCCCCCCCACTGGCTGCTGCCGTCGGGAGCTGCTGGGAGGAATCTCTCCGTAATGCTCCGAAGGTCCTGGCACCATCGGCTGGGGAGATTGATTACCATTTTACTGCAATGCTTTTGACTTTCACCAGCGACCTCCGAGCTCCCCCTCAGCCCCCCCGCCCCCCCCGCCATACACCCAGCTCTGGGCTGCAGCGCCGTCCCCTCCCCCACTGCGGTGTGCACAGCCCAGCCCTCACCCAGCCCCGCACCCATCCCGCACCCATCCTGCATCTCTCCTGCATCCAGCTCTGCTCCCATCCTGCATCCATCCTGCAACCAGCTCTGCCCACATACAGCACTCATCCTGCCTCAAATCCCCTGCCCTTCCCGCCTCCATCCTGATCCCGTCCCGCCCCAAAGGTACCGGGGGTGGCGGTCGCAGGGCTGGGTGCAGGATGGGAGCGGGATGGAAGCGGGATGGGAGCAGGGCCGGTGCTGCTCTGGGGAGGACCCAGGCGCTCAGCAGTCCCTGCACCCCACGGCCATCCCCAGGGCCGGCAGGGCCGGGCCAGGGTCTCCCCCCAGCCCGGCACAGGTCGTGCCTCAGTTTGCCCACCCCGGGGGCACAGAGAGCCGAGGACAGGCGGAAGAGCCGAGGGGCAGAGCTCGCCCTTGGCATCGGCCTGGGGGGGAGCTGTCCGGGCGCTCACCCCCTGCCGAGGCTGCCCCAGACCGCGGGTGGGGAGCGCAGGGCCGGGGGCTCCTCCATCCCCCCCCCTCCCCGGCGTTGCCAGAGCAGCGGCTGGGAAATTGTGCTGACACCGGCAAAACCGGGCGGCGGGGGCGGGGGAGCGCGGGCGCACGTGCTCGGGCTGATAACGGGGGGCCGCGGGGGCTGCGGGGAGCCCGGACTGCCCGGCCGGGGGGGCCCTGCGTGGAAGAGACCCTCCCAGCCCCCTCTCCTTGGGGCTGGGGATGCTGCGGGTGGCTCGGGAGAGCGGGCAGGCAGGGGAGAGGCGGCAAGAGAGGGCAGGAGCGGCCAAGCAGGAGGGAGCAGGAAGGACGGAGGAGGCAGAATCAGGCAGGAGGGGGGCAGGTAGGAACGGGCAGTGTGCCGGGCAGGAGCAGGTGGGAGGGAGCAGGCAGGAGGGAGCAGGAGGGCAGCGTGTCGGGCAGGGAGAAGCTCACTGAGCCCACGAGGCTGCGGTACAGTGATCCCCAGCACCCCTCGGGTGCTGTCACCAGCCTGGCCATGCCATGCAGGGTCCCATCGATTCGGTGGCTTCTTCAATGTCCCTCCCTACCTCTGTTTCCCCACCAAGGTGGGAGACCAGAGACCCCTCTCATCAGCTACAGCCTGACAGAACATGCCCACTGTGGGCTGGGATGGGGCCATGCCACGCAGCCAGCACCCTGCAGCACCCCAGGGGTCCTGTGCCATTGCTCCTGGCCCATCCTGGTCCCCCTTAACCAGAGCCAGAGCGACCTTAACAGTGAAAGTGAGAGGCTGCCAGGCTTTATCAGGGAGTATTTACAGCCGCTGTGTTCCCAATTAGACAGTCAGGTGACTGCGGCTGCTGGGGACCCAGACACTGGGGTCAAGGTCGCCAGTGGGGGGGTGGGAGGTGGCAGAGGGGCAGCCACCTCCCGGGGACAGCAGCTGGACATGGCATGGCCAGGGAACCTGCCGGCAGAGCACCCCAGTGAGGCACACCAGGTGGCACATGGGGACCCCGTTGTGGATGCTGTGGGGGTCCTGGTCCCTGCCTTCAGCCCAGTGTGACACTACGCTTCCAGCTGAGCCAGCACAGGGTGCCCCAAGTCTAGCCCAGTATGCAGCAACCCCATCCCAGTCAGTACAGGGTGCCCCCAATACAGCACGCAGCACCCCAGTTAAGCCCAGTACACCATCCCAGTTCAGCCCAGCACGGCCGTGTCTCAGCCCAGTACATGACACCCCATTCCCTGCCCAGGTGCACAGGACACCCATAGCCCCCAGCCTGCATGCTGGCCCCCCCCCATTCCCAGCAGAGCCTCCACCCTCCGCAGTGCCCCGCTGGGAACCGGCAGTGCCAGGCCCCGTTGGGTCCTGCGCTGCCCCGGAGCAGGCGAGTCACGGGCGTGGGCACGGGCACACGGTGCTGGCAGCACACGTGCTCACATGCCGGGACACACAGCCGGGTCGGCAGGTCCTGGCCGCACATGCATGTGCAACCACGCTCGTGCCCTGCACCAGCCCGGGGTCCTGCCTAGGCCCTGGGGCAGGGTCTGGCCCTGGCTATTCCCTGCTGGAGGCTGTGCCCCGCTTTTCCCCAAAGCCACGAGGGCCTGGTAGTCTTGCCAAGCCCCTCCCCTGGGCAGTGGGGGAGGTCACATCCCCGCTGTGCCTCAGTTTCCCCAGTGACACCCAGCATATCCCACGGATGGCTGGGCAGAGCATGTGCCCACCATGATTCACAACGCTGGCACCTGATTTGCTGGCACTGCCAGCATCAAGGTGGCCTCTGTGGTGTCACTGTCTGTCCCTGGGCTCTGGCCAGTGCCAGGCAAAGAGCCACCAGTCCCACGCTCCCCCTGCCGTGGTGTCGACGGGGGTGGGCTCACAGGGCCGGGGGACATCACCCAGTGCTGTGGGTATGGGCAGGAGGTGCTGCCAGGAGGGGACAAATATCCTGGTCCCCGCACACCCGGGTAGCCTGGCCTGGCCAGAGGTGGCCACGAGCCCCTTGATCGCCCCTAAGGCTGCAAGTCACTGACCCTCCTGTCTGTGAACCAGCCCTGTGCAACAACCCAGCCCTCACCCAGGATCACTCAGCATCTCCCCTGGCTCCTCGCACACCTGGGGGGGTGGCAGGGTCTGTGGGGGACCCCAGCAGCTGGCAGGGTGTCTGTGCCAGCATGTCACCAGCTGGGGACAACAAACCTGCCCAGGTAAAATACCTTCTTATGAGCTTCCCCTTCCCAGCACGCAGGGAGGCGACATGAGCCAGTGGTGAGGACAACGGCTCAGGGACCCAAACCGAGACCTGCTGCCTGCGCTGCACACCGTGACTCAGTTTTCCCCTTTTGACCGATGGCTTTGAGAGCAGGCTGACCCTGCTTGCCTCAATGAAAGCAGCCAGCTCTACCAGCAAGTCCATGGGCCCCCAGGCAGGTGAAGGGCTGGGACCAGCATCCCCTCAGGGCACAGCAGGAGCTGCCCCCACCAATGTTATCATTATCGCTGCCCCTCCTCAGCTGGCCTCACTGCTCCTGTCCCTGCTCTGGCATCGAGGGGTTGGCACCATAGCCCATGGCAAATGGGCACTGCTGGACCTCTCCCAGCTCCAGCCCTTGGGGATGCACCAGGAACAGGCTGTCCCTTCCCCACCCACACTGCCCACCCACTCCCCTCAGCTAGGTGCAGGATGTGGGGTTAGCTCTGGGTTTAACCCCCAAAACTCCATGCTGGGAATGCTCTGAGACAGGAGTATCCTCAGGGACCCTTGTCTCCTGCTCCCAGGCAGCTGGGATCAGTCCTGGCTTGGGGAGAGGGGCTAGGGTGGGGGGCCCCCACCCAAGAAGCAGTTTGGAGAGAGGGAAGCACTGCAAGGTCTGCAACAGGAAAGGTGTCTGGGAGCAGTGTCCCCAGCTGGGGATGGGAGAGGTGGGGAGGGAAAGCTAAAACAAACCCCTCCGGAGCTGTCCGTGGCAGGGCACAGCCAGGCTCTGCCCTGCAGGCAGACAAGCACCCACCTCTCTCACGGACGAAGTACGCCAGGTAGAGGTCGAGCTCCTTGACAGAAACACTGATGTGGTGGGGCTGGACGCAGAGGATGGGGTTGGTGCACTGGCCCGACTTGACCAAGCGCTCGCCGTCGGTGCTCTCCAGGGGGATCCCTTTGAAGAGGATGACCATGACCAGGTCCAGCCGCCACACCTTGTCCGCCTGCCGCAGGCAGTCGATGCGGCGCATCTTGCCCTTCTGGTCAGGGTTGGAGAGGACGCAGCACGAGGGCTTCTTGCCCGTGATGGAGAGCACGAAGTCCTCGCGGCACTCGGGCCGGATGTCCTTGCGCAGCTTGGCCAGGAGGCGCGAGGCCCATTTCTGCTTCACCTCCGGCTTCTCGCTCAGCAGCTCGTCCTTCACTGCCCTCTCCTCATCCTTTGTCATCCTCTTCTCATGCTTCTTGAAGTACTTGCGCTTGCGGGCCTGCAGGTTGAACCAGGTGTAGGCAAAGGCCCTGACGTGGGGGAGCAGCGCCTCAATGAAGGGGTGGAACTCATCCTGTGGGAGCAGAGGGACAGGGGGTCACTCCTGGCCAAGTCCCTCCAAGCTCCCTCCCGGGGTGGCTGGAGAGCCCTGGGGACCTGCCAGGCTCATTCCCACTGGGCTGCATCCCAGTGTAACCAGAAGGAAAAGCTGTGGCAGAGGCACATGCCCACCAGGGATGGGGATCCCCTCACCATATAGTGAGGTTATCCCTATTCCAGCAGACCTCCATAAATCCCGCTGGCTGCAATTTTCCCGAGCCAACAACCCGCGGGGAGTAGCTGGGCCAAACTGGAGCCAGCAGTGCCACAGTGGGACAGGCACCTGTGCAAGGTTGGCCACCTCAGCAGCGCCTGGACCCTCTCCCCTTTGCAGGATCTGCGTGCCAGGATCTGCTCCCACCAGGTGCAGAAATCCCACCTGAAATCCCAGCTGACACCGTGCCCACCCGAGCTGCTGTGCCAGCGTCAGGCGCTGCCAGACTGCAACACTCCAGTGCTGGGTCCCCCATGCCTGCAGCATGCCAGGTGCTCCCACTCGAGCTGTGGGCGCCTTGGACCTCTCCACTCCCTCTGGACCAGTGGGAAACTCCCCCAGTTTGCCCCAGTTGCAGCCAGCCCGGCGGCTGGCGCCTGGCCCGGCACACAAGGCGTGCTCTGACTGCCTTTTTCCATTTGGTGAGCGCTGCTGGATGAGTCCAGCCCCAAAAAGAAAACAAGGAAAATGCATCCCCCTCCCTGGCCCCTCCTTCCCTCATCCCTTTTTTTTTTCCAATTTGGAAAATCAGTGCTTCCTGACTGGGGGGGCCCACAACCCCATCATGGGATGGAAAGGTGTTGGGAGCCTTCCTGGTGAGGAGCAGCACAGCCTGGAAAGCAGCAGGCAGAGGGTTGAACATCCCTGTGCGTAGCCCGGGCAGCACCAAGCTGGTCCCCAAGGGCAGGGTTTGGCTCTTGGGGTCCCTCATGACTGTGGGGCAGAGGAGGAGGAAGGAGGTCAGCTGAATTCCTGCTGCAGGGTGTCAGGGCTGAGAGGGGGGTAGCTGGTGACAACTGCCCTTGCCATGCCACAGGGCCATGCCTGGGGAGGGTGCCAAGGGCAAGTGCTGCTCTGGGGTGAGGAGGTGGCCACAGGCAGGAGCTGGGAGAGGACAGAGCCATGGCTGTGGGATGGGGCAAGTGCTCCAGATCTGGCCCCACTCATCCCAGAGCAGCAATGCCATTCCCTGGCTGAAGCAGCTGTGTCCCAGAGTGACCCTGCCTGGAGGGAACAATGTCCCCTGAAACAGGCTCCTGGCAAGGATCAGCCCCATATAGACCCTGCTAACTCCCACTTGGTTCCCAAGTCCAGCACAGATCCCATTAACCCTCAGCCGCCTCCCCCAGCACAGACCCTGCCAACAGCCAGCACAGGTCCCATGGCACAGCCCTGCATGTCCCCTGAACCAGTGACCCCTACACAGACCCTGCTGTGACTTGGCACAGGCATCCCAGTACAGACCCCACTGTTCCTGAACCCAGCACACACACTGCCAGCCCCAACCCCCAGCACAGCCCTGCTAACCCCCCAAAAGTCCCTGCAAGCACAGAACCTTCCTCCCTGCCACCCTTGGGAGCCACCAGCCCCTCTCTGGACCCAGAGCTGTGACCCCCACAGGTGTCCCTCCCATGCCCAACAAGGGGCAGGGGACTGTCCCCTCACTGGGGAGCCCATTGTACCAGTAGGGATCCAAATCTGCTGGCAAAGCCATCCTAACCTTGGGGACCCGTCCCTGCCCAGGGGACTCATCCTGCCAGAGGAACCCCTCCTTGCCTGGAGGACCTGTCCCCGCCGGCTGCTCCCGGGGCGGCCACAGGGTCTGGTTCCCACTTCCCTCCCCAGCAGCAGCCGCTAATTCAGTGCAGCTGGGCAAGGGCTGGGCATGTGTCTTAAATCAGGGAAGAAGGTCAAAGAAAAGTAAGACAGGAGCCGAAAAAAGCAGCAGTGAGTTCCAAAAACAATACTTGGCTGGGGCGGTGGGCGGCTGATCTTCCTTGGTGGCCGGTTATTCAGACGAGCCGGACAAATTGCTGCCATCCCCCGGCCCCACCACCGTCCCCAGGCAGCCGGCGGCAGGGCTGGCCACGGGGCCGGGGGGACACCACGCCATTGTCCCCATCCCTGCTCTTCCGCTTGGGAAGCGCCACCTCAGGCACCACTGCGGGGAAGCGTGGCAGGAACCAGGTTATCCGGGTTGGGAGAGGCAGCATTCTTGGGTGCTGCTTGTGCTCACCGTGGGGGCCGGGGGTGCTCGGTGCTCTGTCCCGGGATGGCAGCAGCAAAACGCGGTTTCTGTGCCCTCCCCCGCCACCGTGCCGAGAATTTGCAGTTCTCACTTGGACCCACAACCGAGACCCTCCAAAAACCCGCTGCGTGCAGGAGCCCCTGCAGCCCTCAGCGTCCCCGAAGCCATCGCAGATCCCCCCTTCCCCGGGATTACGGCAGGCCGGGAGCTGCACCCAAAGCCAATCAGCCCCTCGCCAACTTTCCCTCCCGCCCGGCTTATCCCGCGCCGCGATGCCGCGGTTAAGCCGCTTTAGCAGGGCAGGCGAGGGCAGCCGGGGGGCACCAGGACAACCACACTGGAACGGCTGCTGCTGGGGGCTGAGGGGACACGCTACAGGACTTGGGGACCGTCCCCAGCCGTGCAGCCTGTGAGCCCCTCAGCCGGGCGCACGATCCCGGCTGGCACCAGCCAGCTTCGCACCGGATCCACTTGGGAAGGCAAAGACAGTGATGCACTGTCTGTCCATCCCAGTCCCAGATTCCCACCGCGTTCCCCGCATCCAGCAGCCCGAGTGCCGGCAAAGGACTGGTTAAGTGTTTCTCCTGCTGTTTTTCCTTTGCGGGGCTGGGAAGCAGAGACGTGCTGCAATACCCCAGACGAGGCTGCTCCCGGGGCATTTCCGGATGGGAATCTGGCAGCAGAGCCTGCCCTTGGGCCTCATCCAGCCCAGGCTTGTAAAGCCCTGCAACCGAGGCAGGAGCACGCCTACGTCGGGTGCTACCGGCCCTGCTCCGGCCCCCCCCTGCACCCCCTTTCCAGGGGCTGCTGGAGCGCTGGCTCTCCGTGCCAGGTGCTGTGAGGGGAAACTGAGGCACGGGTCAAGCCCGGCTCTGTCTTGCGGTGGAGTGGGGAGAGGAAGGAGGGATGCTCTGTGTGGAGCTGGGCATGCCACAGAGGATTAACTCCTCCGCAGCCCAGGGTTTGGCAGCACCAGGGAGTGGGAAGGGGCACAGCTGAGGCGCTGCCTCTTCCCGTGCTTCTGCCGCCGGCTCGGCAGCACCGGAGCTCTGCACGCCGGGAACCCTCCACCCTGGGGCAGGGGGGATGCTCTGTGCCACGCAGGGACACAGCACCCGGCATAGGCACCGCGGCATGGGCTGGCCACCCTCCGAACATCCTCCGCTTCAGCGTCTTGTCCAAACAGGTCGAGCTCAGTGAAACAGCCTGAATTTTCCAATGAAAAAAAAAAAACCAAACCGTTTCCTCAGGAAATTCCCGAGCAGTTTTCACGGGGGAGGCGCTGGGGTGAGGGGCAGAGGAGGAGGAGCGGGACGGGAGGGGTCAGACACCTCGGCAGTCGGTTTTGCTCCCCACCAGCACGGGCCTCGGCTGCGGGGAGCAGCGGGATGCCATCCCCACCGCAGGACAACCTCGCTGCATCGCAGCCCTGCAGGGACCACACAGCGTTTACTTTATAAAGGATGCTCAGCCGCCCCTGCAGCAGCCACACACCTCCGAACCGCTGCCGGCTCCCACGGCCGCCGCTCCTGCCAGGTCCCGCGGCCCTGCGAGCCCAGGCAGGGGCTGGCAAATCGGGCGCCGGGCTCCGTGCCCCCATGGGAAGCCTTGGCGCGGCGGCAGGGGGGAATGCGACTACAGAGGTTCCAGTAATCCTGAAAATCCCGGTACCTGAAAGGGGCACAGCAGGGACTTGTTTTCCCCTCACCAGCACCCGCGGATGCCCTCGGCATGGACCGCGGAGCCGCCGGTAGCCGCTTATAACTGTTCGCCGAAGCGGCTCTGGGTAATGAGTTAACCTGGTAATGAGACCTGTTGCCGAGACAGATGCAAATGATTGGGAAGTGCTCATTAGAGGGGATGGAAGGAGGCACTTAGGCCCTGAAAGGCACCCAGCCCTTCCCGGGGCCGCCCTGCACCCTATTAGAGCCCATTTTACAATAATTGCTCCAGAGGAGGAAATCTATTTGGATTCATCATAAAGTATTTATTAACAAGAGCTTATTCATAATTTTTGCTGCTCACCGGTGTGGCGCGGCCGGGCGTCCCGGCCTGCTCCGCATCGGAACGCGGCTTCCCCCGCCCGGGAGAGTGGCAGCGCTGCGCTGGGGCGGGGGCAGCGAGGGGACACGGGGGCAGCTGAAGCTCCCAGGGCAGGTACGAGCTGTGCTGGCCTTGCCTATGCACTCCCGGCCCCACGACATAGCTGCCTGTGGGGCAGAACACTCTGCCGCAGCCACGTCCCCCCCCTGCTCCTGGCTGACCCAGCCCCTCACTTGCAAAACCCCTCCTGCAGCCCACGCCGGGGCACAGAGCCTCGGTGCCCGGGGCATCTGGCTGGCACCACTGGCACAGGTGGAGGTGAAGGCAGCACATCGTGCAACCTCCTCGCAGCTTCCCTCTCAAGATCCTGTGGCTTCCTTTTCCCCCCCAGAGCCAAGAGCATCCCCCAGCCAACATCCACATATGGCTGGGGGCTCTGGGTGGGCTGGACTGTTCCCACTACGGGTTCTGGTGGAAGGGTGAGCAGAGATGAGGCAGAGAGGGGCTCCCACCCCTCATTTACTGCTGCGATGCTCAGCCCCGCTCAGGACCAGCCCAGGAGGGGGTGGGTGGGCTCCTGTACAGAGTACAGCCCCTGGGGCTCACTACGCACCCGGGACCGCGGTGACCGCGCATCCCTCACTGAGCCGCCCTGGGGTCTCCGCACCTGGCGCTGCCCAAAAACGCCCTGCGGGGTCCTCTGAGCCACCCCGGAGCAGGCAGGTCCCCGCCGCCTCCGGGTGCCGGGCCGGTGCCCACCTGCCCGCGCCTACGTGCCGGGGCGGGAGCGGTGCCGGGGCGGGAGCGGTGCCGGCGCTCGCCCTCGCAGGTGCTGCTGCTGCGAGCGGGGGCGCGGGGAGCGCGCCGAGGCCGCGGGTCACAGGAGGCCGCGGCGGCAGAAAACCTGCCAGTTGCTTTGGAAAACATCAGGAAGAAAAGCAGCTCTCTTGGCAGCCCCGGGCTCCGGTGCCAGCGCTGCCTGGGCCCCCGCCAGCCAGCACAGCCCGCCCCTCAGACGGCAGCTGGGGGTGGCCCAGGTGGGATGGAGCCGGAGGGGGCTTCTCCGGCGGCACGGTACGTGCCCCGACACCATGCCCAGCACTGCCTCTGGTCTGCCTGTGCACACCCCCACTCCAGCAACAACTGGCACTGCCGGTCCCCGCGTTTCCTAAATGCACCCCAAACTGGGGAGCAGCGTGCCCAGCATGCAGGGAGGGGTACGGATGCCTCAGGGACGGTATCCAGCAGCAACACGGCTAGCACTGAGTGGTGGAGGAGTCAAGAGAGTTCTGGTGAGGGAGACTCGATGGTGTGAGAGTCCAAAGCCACTCGCTGCCTTCCTGAAGTATCACTTGGACTCCCCAGGTGCCTCAGTTTCCCCAGGTGCCGTCTCTGTGCATCCCCTTTGGGGTTTGGGAGCCGACGGCTCAGCCACTTTCCCAGGATGACCCCACCTGCCCCCAGGGTGAGGCGCTGCCTTTCCAAAAATAAGGAAACTGAGACATGTCACCTGCCAGGCCAGCCCACAGAACAGGCAGGATGCAACGGTGGCTGCTGAGATCTGGGAGAGGTCTGGAAGCAGTACAGGGGACCAACGAGATGTCCCCTTGTCCTGGGAAGCATCCCGTGGCCAGCAGCACCAGAGCCACGTGGCTTCCCAGCCGAAACCCCCCCGGGGCTCCAAGGAAGGGAAATGTTTTATGAAACTGGAAAAAAAAAAAGCTTTGCCAATGGGTCCTGGCGCTGCCAGCTCCTCCGCCCTGCCCTGCGTCAGCGCGGGGCCCCCAGGGTGGCCTGTGCCCACCATGCCTGCTCCTGGCACATGGCAGAGGCTGCAGTGTTCGAGACCCAGCGCTTTGCCCACCCCAGATCCCAGGGTCTCAGCCTGGGAGCTGCCAGGGTGTGACCCGGGGATGGAGGCTGTTCCCAGGAACACAGAGGGAAACTGAGGTAGGAGATGTGTTGGGGCTGGGAGCACCATGTTCGCTCTGGGGAGGGGGCACCACCAGAAAGGGTTCCTCCAGCCCCCCTGGGCTGGGCCCAGGGCTCTGAGCCTGGCTTTAGCCCCTGACGCAGGAAGTTTTATTTCCCTCCCAACATATTTTTAGCCCTGCCTGCTTTGTCCTGGCCTTTCTGAGGGGGATTAATTCCCCCCCATCACGCACCATTAAAAGTGTAGGGGTGCAGAGAGGTGTCCCCAGCTCCCTCCTGGGGGTGCCTGCTGGGGGGATTGGCACCGGGGGTGTCTCTGCACCCCACTATGGGTAGTGCTGTGATGGGCTTGCAGGGTTCACTCCACTGCAAATCCAATCCCTGGAGCAAGTCAGTGGCTAAAAATAGCCCCGGCCTTTTGCCATGGAATCGGCGACCTTGCAGGAGGATCAGCCACCCTGGGGGCCTGGAGGTGAAGAGTTCATGGTCCCCCCCACCACAGCCCCAGTGCCTTTGCTGTGCCATGGATGAGCCAAAGGCTCAGCCCCTCCTCCAGCATCTCATCGGCTCCCTGGGTGCTCGGGACAACCTGCCAGGACCCTCCATAGAGAGATGGAGAAACTGAGGTACGGGGGGGTGCCTGGAGATCAAGGGGGCTGTGCCTGTCCCCAAAGGGTCAGCTCTGAGCCTGGCCAGGCCCTACACCCTGAGCACTTAAGGATGGGACTGGTTCAACAGGGTGGAAGGGGGGTGTTCATCCGCTTTCAGCAGCTCAGCAGAGCCTTCCTGGGGAGATCCAAAGGCTGAGCCCGGCTGGGTCCTATTTCGGGAGGGTTTTGGATGCCTCCCAAGCGACAGAAGTGGGTGGGGGCTGACCTGCACAAAGGGACTCTGTTCGGGACGCTGGGCTCCGGCGGTGCCTGGCGCGGAGGCCGGTGGCTGTGGCTGGTCCCCTTGTCCCCCACGTGATGGGTCAGCAGCCCAGGTTGGGGCAGGGGGCAAGTGCCCTCCTCCCGTGCCGGGTGCTGTTCCCCACCTGGATGTAAACTGAGGTGCAGGGCGGGACTGCCCTTGCCTCCCGGGCTGCTGCTGTAACCGCTGAGTGACACTGCCATACAGCGGAGACGGCCGTGCCAACCTGCCTCGTGACGTGGGCTCCAACAGCCACCTGCCCTGGGCTACTTGCCCAGCCTGGCCCCAAGCCATCCCCTGGGGGAGTCCAAGGTCCCCCAGTGGGGTTGGGTGCTTCGGGAGCCAATACCTCAGTCACAATTCTGTAACGGAACAGGAAAAGCCCCTCGCCAGATCCCACAGCTTGATGCCACCGCAGGGCACACTGGGGTGCCAGTGTACCAGCACCACTGGCCCTGGGACTGAGGGCCCTCCTGTATCACCTCACCCTCCCCCCACTGACCACCACAGGGCCTGGGGGTTCCAGAAAGCTCACGGGGCCGCGGTGCCATTGCCTGTGCACATTGCACGCTGCCTGCCGCACGCAGAGCTGTGAGTACCCCTGGGCACCGGCAACAGAGACCCTGGGATGGGACTGAGGTCCTCACCAAGGTGATGCCGGGCAAACTCCTGTCCCTGTCCCCACACAGGACACAGCGGTCACGGCTCGGCCCCGGCTGTTGCTCTCCAACCAATGTGACTCCTCTCTCCAACCAATTCCCCACCGCAAGGCGAGGAAGCTGGTGAGCGCATCCTGGTTCCCTCCGGCGGTACCTCAGGATGCGATGCAGTCATCGTTAATGCATCTGGTCTCATTTATGGGGATGAGAAAATGTTTCCAGGTTTCCCACAAAGTCCCATTAAGATCCCAGTCCCACTCTATTTTTAGTGCCCTCATCAACAACGCCTTCCCCAGCCACCCCGGCGCTCCAGGGCCCCATGGGGCTGGTGGGGGCACCCTGGGTACACGCCTGCCTGGTTTTGCGGGGAGCTGAGCTGCACCAGACTGGATGGCTGGAGGGGGCAAACCCTGGCCCTGCACTCCCTGACCCAGCAGCTTTGCACCCATGGTGCACCCTGGGGATGGGGGTGCCCCAGCCTGGCTTTTGCTTGGGAGCAGAGGAAGAAGGAAACGTGGTGGGTGGGAAGGAACAGAAAAAACCACCCCAGGTCACTGCGTCAGCAGAGGCTGCAGGAGCCCACGCACCATGGAGGATGGAGAGCGGCTGGGTCTGAGCATCCCTGCAGGTGTGGGGTCACACCCCGCAGCACCAGATTGTCACCTGGTGATGGCCAGTGGCTGGCCCAGCCAACCCGTCCATCAGCAACCCCCAGCGCCCTGGCAGCGTCTCCTCCCAGGCAGCGGGTGCCCACAGGGCTCTCGGTGCAGCTGGCAAGGGCACGAGGATCCTGCCCTCGGCGCTGCGCCCTCCCAGGCTATCTATAGCCATGACCTCAGCGGGAGCCGGGGCAGGACCCGGCCGCGCATCGGCCCTTCTTGGCAGGGCCACCGCCTCAGCCCCCACCCGGCACAGAACTGCCGCCAAGACGAGGCTTTTATCCCGTACGTTCGCTAATCCGACGGGATTCGATGTCAGGGGCTGCCCACGGGAGGCTCACAAAGGCCGTTTCCAGGGGTGCTCAGCCAAGCGATGGAGAACGCCAGCCGGGAAGGGCAGACGGCGGTGCTGGGTGTCACCGCGATAGGTGACAGGGTCTGACCCCGGGGGCAGGACGGGAGGGAACATGTGTGACCCGGCTGTGAAGAGGTCGAGCAGGGGACGTCCTTGCGTAGGCAGGGGTGACATGAGGACAGCCCGCAGCTGCGCCCCGCAGGCGTCGGGGTCACAGCCTCCCGCAGAGCCGGGGGTCGTGGGGAGGACCTGCTCACTTTGCGCCGGCTGCCCCGGGGGAAGCGGGGAAGGGGTGGCCCAGAGGAGGGGAATTTCCCCGGCTTTTTTCTCCAACAAACTCCTTGGCTTGTGCAATTAGAGAAATTTGTTTAACAAACTCCCGGGGGAGCGGAGCGGGAAGGTGGGGTGGCGCGCGGCCAGGGCGCTGCTCACACAGGCCCGCTCCCTCCCCGCCTGCGCCTTTGATCAGCAGCGCACCGCGCCGGGGGACTGGAGCCGTTCCCTGTGGCCAGGGCCACGCTGCGCCACGGAAGTGCCCCGGTCCCTGCGGACACGCTGCCCGTGGCAACCCCTTGCCACGTGTCCCTTCAACTGCTGCTTCGCAGCCCCCTCCGCTCATCACCCCCATTCCCATCGCCCCCCTGCTCGCTGGGGTGGCACGACCCTGGCACCCTGCCACGCCCAGCCTCCAACCTCGCGGGCCACAGGTGCGCACACGTGTGTGCCCCACCGTGCCCGTGCGCGGCGCAGGCTCCGGGCGCGCACTCGCCCTCTCGCTCCCGCTCTCTTTCTCATGCGATGCCATTTCCATCAAAAACCCTTTACTCGGCACTTTTCCCCTCATTGGTATTCACGCCGCGCGCTCGCTGTCCTGGCGCACAGGTTACTAAAGGAGATTTTGCGGCGCAGCGTGGCGGGGGTCACATTTCAGCCCGCGCCGTCTCGCTTTCCCAAATCGCTGGGCAGCAGCCAGGGCCGGCGGGAGGGGGTGCAGGATCCGGCACATCACAGCTCCCGCCAGGCAACCGTGGGACCAAGCGGCCTCGTCGCCTGTGGCAGCGGGGCGAGGCGGGCTGGCGGCGGCGGCGGCTCTGCAGCACACAGTGATGGGTGGCTCCCTGGGGACGGCCAGCAGGTCACCGGCGCTCGCCGTCCTCCCGGCAGCCCCACGTGCCTGTGCAATGTGGGAGCAGCTGGAAAAGGGGGTCTGAGCAGAGAGGGGGGCACACACTTGATGTTGCCAGCAGCCGCCAGCACCCAGAGGAGCCCTGGGTCACATCCACCGTGCCCCTGGTGGGACTGTACCCCCAGGATGGAATCTTAGGGCGAGGAGGGAGCAGTGGGGCCTCTCTTTTTCAGGGCTGGTTTGGGGAAAGGGGAAATGTCTGGGTGGAAAATCAACATTTCTCCCTCATGGGCTTTTTTTTTTTCCTTTGAAAGCAAAAATATTTCTTGGTTTTTCGTGATCAGAAACATGTTGGGGGTTTTTTTTGGACAACAGCCGGTCAAATACCATTTCCCCGTGAAGGGAATGCAGGGGCCCTTTGCAAGGAGAGTGAAAGCCTTCTCAAAAAACAAGATAAAACCACCAGTTTAAAAAAAATTCCACCTGGCTATGGACTTGAATAAGCTCCCAGGGAAGAGGGGTCAGCAGGAGGGCCAGATCCCGGTGTTTCCGTGCCAGGCGGTGCTGCTGGAGTGGTGGCGGTGGTGGGGAGGCAACGTCCACGGCAGGCAGCCCAAAGCCCAGACCTGGGGATTTCGCCCAAAAGCTTCTCAGCGCTGGCTGCTGGCCGGGGAAGGAGGATTAATGTGCTTTTAGAGCAGTGGTGAGTTAACCGAGAAATCAATCCTTGGCAGTGGCTGGCCCCAGGTCCCCCAGCGCGTGAGCGCTGCCGCACCTGAGCCACGGGATCCTTTCCCAGCTCCTCTCCAGGACTTGGGAAGCTTCGGGTCTTGGCGGCTGGCACAGGGCGTTGGGTCCTGGCCAAGCTGGCACAGAGCGCCCGGCCGTGGGGGATGCCTGCCCGGGGCTGACGTGACGGACAGTGAGCCCAGCCGCCCGCCCGGGTGTGAGCCAGGCCTCGGGATGCCCGGGGGTACCCTGTGCATCCCCTCCCTGCAGCTGGCACATCCCAGGGGTCTGCATACCCTCCTTGAGGGTGAGATCTCAGGGTGTCTGGCTGCCAGGGCATGCTGAGCTCAGGCTTTTGCCTGCGCCAATTTGGTGCATACAAAAGAACTTTGGTACCGAAAATCCACGAGGATTTGGCATTGGGCACTCCTGGCCCACCATGAAGCTTTGCCCCACTCAGATTCAGCCCCACCAGCAGCCCTCAGCCATGCCGTGGGGACGTCACCAGTGATGCCACATGATTCTGGCAGGGCTCAGCACCCACTGATGCCCTGGCTGCTCCCATCGCCTTCGCCACCCTGCCTCGACCTGCCCGGCACACCCCAAGGTGCTGCGGGAGAAATACTCTCCCCATAGGTCCCTAAGGAGCACATCCCTGCCACCCCAGGGCCCTGCCTGCACTTCCCAGCTTGGGTGCAAGGGCTGATGGGGGCAGGAGCTCCCCCAGCCCCCTCCCAGGGGCAGCCATCCCCCTCGGAGATGCTCAGTGCCAGCACCGCCATCCCTGCGCAGAGGAGCCACAGCGCGGCCGGGGGTGACAGGCAGCGTGCCAGCCTCACAGGGAGTGATTTTACCTCCCCCACAACTCTCCTTCTTCCCCTCCAGTGAGGGACTCTGGGGATGCTCCCCATCACCGTCACCATCCCCATCCTGCCACCAAGGGCTTGGCTTGCAGCTAGAACAGGTGCAGGCACAACAGGAGTGATGGGGAGAAAATGGGCACCCCTTGGGCTGTGGGGAAGTGTCCAGGGGCCAGGCACAGGGATGACTGGCATAGGCAGCATCAGGCAAGGAAGGCTGGTGAGCAGACAGGGCAAGCTGTCCTTGTCCCTGGGGCCATTTCCAGAGAGCCCTGCCTTGCAGGGACCTGCCTCCACCACCTCCAAAGGTGGGAGACACTGTCCCTCCCTTTCCCTGTGAGTCCCAAATCCCTATCCAGGCCCTACCCGCCATGCACAGCCCTGGGTCAGGACGGATCCCTCGGTGCCACCGTGGCAGTTCTCCACTGGGCTCTTGAGCTCCCCATTCCAGGGCTGCCCAGGGCTCCTTGGGGAGCCGCCTTTCTCGCTCTTTGCTGTGCCTTGATAAGGGCAGTGTGGCTGGCTGGGCTGGCCCTTACCATGGTTCCTCTGCCCAGCAAGCCTCGCCGTGCCAGCACTGCCCTGGCCACACCATCCATGCCACAGCCACCCCTGCAAGGGGGGAAAATCGCCGGGTCAAAACAGGATCAGGCTACAGCTCCCAGCATCCATCCCCAGCCCTCTCAGGCTCAGGGGAATAGAAAAGTGCCAAAGGGAGCTATTCCCAACTGCTCCAAGAGCTCCGGGCAGTGCTCTGGGCTCTGGCAGCTGGGCTTTGTTCAGCAGTCTGCAAAGGCGTGTGCACACCCGCAGCGCTGGGCATGCAGTGGGATCACTCCCTGCCCTGGCACGGAGGGAACTGTGGGCACGAGGGACCTGAACCACAGTCAGGGAGGGAACCGTGGGCAGGGCAAAGCTGCCCAGGGAGGGGAGGAATCTGCAGGTACCATGGAAAAGGGCAGCTGATTTACTGCACAAGGCCCCAGACAAGTTCAAGGTGATGAGGGGGAGAGCGGCACAGTGTGAGCGCCGGCCAGGAGCCCCTCGTGCAGCTGGCTTTATCCCATCCGCCTCCCCACGTGCCCATTCCGGCCCTCCGATCCAGCTTCAGAAACCTCACTGAAAACAGGATCTGTTTTTCCCGGGCGAGGATTGAAGATGGGATTAGGCAGGAGCAGCAGGCGCGAGCAGCGGGGCAGGGCTCGCCAGGGCAGGCGGGTACGGCGCGGCGGGCGCCGCGGGGAAAGCGAGGATCTCCCGAAGGTTGCATTTAAAGAACAGCCTCATTGTTTTTCCCAAACAATACTCAGCAGATGGGAGAATTGAAAGTGTGTTGCAACCTTCCCTCTCTTCCCCCGCCGTGCCCGGCTTGCTGCTCCCATCCTTTGGCAGCCAATCTGAGCTCCCGGCTGGAAACCAGTTCGCCGGAGCTACTGGTGGAGGGGGTGAGCACTGGCGCTGAAAAGCCCCGGCGCTTTTGGGAAGGGGGCTTGCCAAAGGATGCCCCATGAGATGTGCCCAGCAGGCAGCTCCCTGCTCCAGCCACGTGCCCACAGCAGCGGTGGCAGCTGAGTGATGTCCGGAGCCTGGTGGTGGCTGGGGAGAGGTGGGATCCCCTCGATGCCTGGAGATGTGGCTGTGACCATGCCACGTGGCTGCAGTGGCTCTGGCAGGCCAGCTCCATCCCCCAGGCCCTGAGCTACACCCGTTTGCCAGCACTGAGGTTTGTGCCAGGCCAGCTTAGCCAGGCGCTCCCCGACGCCCCTCGGATCCTGAGCCACTGACAATGGCACACACGGGGGTCCATGCCCGGCCACTGGCTCTTGGTCAGGCAGCGCGGGTGCATTGCCTCTGCCATCCTAAAATCAGCTCTACACCCCTAGCAAGGAGCCTGGGAGAGGGAAGAGGGTCTCTGACCAGACCCTGGCAGGATACCTGGCTTCCAACATTACGGCTGCCTTGGAGGCTGGCTCCCATCTCACCTCGTTCCCATCTCCATCAAGAATGGGGGACTGAGGGTGTGCTGGGGGCACTGCCAGGTGCCAGGCATGGGCCAGAGGTGTAGGAGCATCAAGTTGTAAAATTTGCAATCTTCCCCCACCAGAAGTATCCCAAATTTCCCCCCACTGCAGATCCAGGAGCCAAGGATAACCGTTACGGCTTTGGAAATCCTTTGGGCTCGCCAGCAGCAGCAGCTCCCAGGGGACACACGTGGAGGTCCCTGGCAGGTGCTCAGCTCCAGGGTTATTTTGGAGCCCGGGCAGCCGGACACTGCCCCCCCCCCCCCATCCCGCTTCCCCATGGGCAGGGTGAGGCCTCGTGCGTGGCGGCGGTTCCGGTGCTGCTTCCCTGCTAATCTAGGCAGCTCCCTCTTGACTTCCCGGCCTGTCCCTGAGGGGGGACAGAGGTGAGCTGCAGAAGCGAGAGGAAGTCCCCAAGCAGGGAGACAGAGCTGGGGAGGGCACAAAGCCATCCTCTTGCCTGACGGGAGACACGGCCGAGGCCGAGGCCGTGGCCAGGAGCGTGTCACGGGCAATGCCTTTGCCAGGGCTATTTTGGTGCCGCTGGGCTCTCCAGCTCGGGCCCGTTCCGGCTGGGAAGGGCGCCCGCCTGAGGGGTCGCCGGGGTCCCAGCGGCCGTGCCGGGCTCCAGGGGCTGGCAGCGGTGGTGGCGGGGAGATGCGCAAAGGCCGAGGCAGGGCGGCTCCCGCGCACGTTCCAATGTATCCACATCACCATCCGCAGCTCCCGAGCCCGGGCGAGCCTGCCCGCCGCGCGGGTGGGATGGGAACGGGAACGGGAACGTCTGGGCTGGCGGTGGGGGACGACGGCCGGTCCCATCCGAGCCGGGCTGGATCGGAGCTGAGGCTGTGTCAGGGTGAGGGGGAGGACACCAGAGCCTTCCCCGTGCCCAGGCAGTGGGGCAGAGGATTCATGGAGGAAAAGCCAGCTCCCCTCCGTCAGCCAGGAGTGCTGGGAACAGCACGGGTTTGTGAGGAGAAAGGCTCCTGCCAGCCCCGGCCCGGCCAGCGACCGCACGGCTTCCCACATCACACCAGCGCTGTGAGCTGGCAACAACAGGCACTGCCAACCCAGCACCAGCTGGAGATTGGAAGGGTTGGGAGGTGGTGGGACCCCTGGGAGGATGGAGTCAGGGTGGGAAAGGTGGGATGGCAAGGAAAGGGGAAAGAAGGGAAAAAAAAAAAAGAAAAAAAGAAAAAAAGAAAAAAAGAAAAAAAGAAAAAAGAAAAAAGAAAAAAGAAAAAAAGAGAAAAAAGAAAATAGAAAAAAACAAGAAAGAAAAGAGCAAGTTGATAGAAAAAAAGGAAGGGAAAAATGAAAAAGAAAAATAAGAAGGGAAAAAAGAAAAAATACAAATAAAAAATAGAAAGAGAAAAAGAAATAAAAAGAGAAAGAAAAAATAGAAGAAAAAAAAGGAGAAAAAGAAAGAAAGGCAGAGAAGAAAATAAGCCAGATTGAGGTGTGACCCTTGCCAAGTCAACCACACTACAGGGAGCACCACCTCAGGGTCATCTGAGCAGCCCTGGTGCTGCCCATCCTGCCCCTGCCCATGCCCTCACCGGCCTCACACTGCGTCCAGGGAGAGCAGGGGCCAGACCCCGCACTGCCCCGCACCTCACAGTGCCACGAGGGGATCACCACGGACCCCCACGGGTAGCGGAGCCCAAGCCCCCGAGGTGGAGCCAGACCCAGCCCGCAGCTCCGGCCCGACAGAGGGGAACTGGCAGGAGGGAGTCTGGCGCGGGCAGGGGGTCCTGCAGCAGCACCCCCTGCCCACAGCAGAGCCCTCGTGGAGTGCAGCACGAGGCCAGGCCCGGAGCAGGCAGCGGCTGCCATCAGGGAAGAGGTTACGAGGCGGGGAAAGCTGCCTGCTCAATAATTAAATAAATATCAGCGATCAATAAGCACAATGCAAAGGCAGAGCCGCAGTGGTCGTGCTGTGGGCAATGGGGGGGTTCCTAAATCTCCCCCCTGTGGCCATACCGGCTGCTGGGGGGAGGTTTCGGGGACGCCCCGCTTGCCTGCACCGTGGGCCCTGGCACGGCCACCCTGCTGCGTGCCACCAGACCACGGCAGCATGGCCTGGGGTGACACCAGTGTCCCCACGCACGGCTCGGGGCTGCCCCTCATCACCCTGACAACCCTGACGGGGACTGGCATTGCCCCTCGCCTCGGATACCGAGGGGGTGCCCCCCACATCCTGCCGTGCACGACCCCCCCCGCCCTCTCACCCGCCAGGTTGGCGTGGCACGGCCGGGTGCACATCGTCCCAAACTTGGAGGATTTTGAACAAAAAGCCTGTGCCCCCCCACCCCTTGCACCCCACCATGTGCAGCTAGGCTGGGGGGGGGAAGGAAAAGTTTCACGCTACGCAAGAGGCAGCACAGCCGAGCCCGAGCCTGCAGTACCGAGCCCCCCCCCCCCCGCCCCCCGAACCCCCCGGGGCCCCCCCCCCCCCCCCGCGCGCCCCCCCCCCCCCCACANCCCCTGCACCCCACGGCGTCCCCCCTCACCCCCAAAGCCGGAGGCTTCCCCGCACCACCCACCTCTGGGCGCAGCGAACAAAAAATAAAACCCAAACCACAACGCAATCTTCCAACCCCCCCACGCCCCAAGTGAAAGTGAAGGCAGAAAAAACCCAAAAAGCACCAGAAACACTATTAAAAAACCCTGCAAAAAGGCGAAGGAGGGGGACGAGGGGAACGCGGCTCCTCTGAGCAGCCCTGCACGGCCCCAACCCGCCTTTCTCTGTTATGATTATTTTTAGGGAGGGGGGATGTTGCTTTTTCTTGGGTTTTCTTGTTTTTTCCTTTTTTT
>VZRV01010761.1:3058588-3091196 GCA_013398115.1 Falcunculus frontatus | reverse complement strand
ACTGCTGAGTTCATATATAACAGAACCTGTGGGGGTTGTGTGAAAAAGGGTAAAGAAGGTAATAAGGGCAATAAGAGTCCAACTGGGGATATGGGAGTTTGAGCTGCCAGAATTTTAGAGGCTGCCAGGAAGCCAGAAAAGTTTCCTTCAAGCTCAGATTTGCAGAGTCTCCTCTTCTCTGGGATTTCCGGGAGCAGAACCCCAGAATTGAGGTAGAAAACTCATTTGCTTTTACAAAATTTCAGAATAAACTGTTGGTAAGGTTTTGAAAGCAATTTTTAAAAAGTCTTCTCCCCCCACTCCAGCCCCCATCTCTCTTACTTACACTGAACACATTCTGGAGAGAAGCTACGTGTGCAAATCTCACACCAGGAGTTTTCGCTACACTTTTCTGTACAAGGGGAGGGGGCTTTACTCCCAAAGAAGAAGGCAAAGTTGCAGCTGTTTAACACATTTTTTAAAGTTGTTTAATACAACTTTAAATCACATTTTAAATCACATTTTCTCTCTTCATTTTTGTGGAACTGAGCAGATATTTACCAATCATTTACTTCTCTCTAGAAGGGATTTTTTTACCCGTACTTATATTTTTGGTGCACTGTGGGGACTCCTGGCAATGATGCCATCAGTTTTCTTCATGCCACACACTCTCCCAGGCAGGTCCTTGTGGACCAGCTCTCCCTACTCCCTCTACATCTCCTCTGGCAGAGGAAATGCAGGAAATACAGCCTCCTGCATAGCAGGAAGGGATTTCCGTCCAGTCCATAATTCATTCTGCTTTTTTCATGTGCTGCACATGCCCTTTCCTACCGTTGGAAAGGAAATTAAATAATTACACTGCCTGCAAGAAGCATGCTTTATGACTTACATTTATGATAAAATTATGGAGCTGTTGCAATGAAATATTCCATCAATACATTAAAACAAAGCAAAATCAGCGTGGCAATAAAAAACTCTTATTGTCCCTGTTTCATCCCTGGTTTTCTTTTGTTTGTTTTATTTAGTGCCTTTATTAAAATATTTCTGTTGTAATACCGGTTTTAATTCTCTATTGTTTTTATAATGGCATGATTTTTATTGTAACATCACCTCCAATTTAATATGTCTTTCCATTATATCTGAATTGCTACTAAAATGGAATTGCTCTTGTTATGGATGTAATACCCTTGTAGAAAGTTTTAAGAGCAACTTCTATTACATTACAAAAGAAAAGACAGGAAATGGCATGAGAAAGAGAGAAATCCTACATGTCCAAATGTGAAAATCTGGAGAACGCTAAACTGATAGCACAGATGTCCCAAAGAAAAGGGAACACTTATCCAAAAAGCTGGGCCTAACTTTACTGAAGTACCTTTAGCTCTAGACTTAGATATCTAATCTGAGGCACTCTTATTTAACAGCAGCTTCTGCTATCAAATGTGCCATGTTTTAGTGAAATAATAACAATAAAGTAAATCAATGGCCTTTAAAGTTCTACAGATCAACAGATAAGGCATGGATACATTTTATTTCTCATGTGACATTTTGAGGAAGGAATAAAACCCCTTATGTTCACACAGTTGTCCTTTGAATCATTGAAACATATGGTAGCAGATTTATGGCAGTTTATCAGAAGATTTGTATATACATAGATACAAACTAAATATACATGTAAAACGGTAGCTGGCTCTTTTGCACTCTAGCTAAAATTTATCTCAGGGTGGATCTGCAATTTCCAGAGAGTGAATTACAGTCTGAATTCTGAGTGACAGAACTCACTGCATTGGTTAGCCACCGTATCCAAGGATAATGTATTTTAATCTCAGCATCTCTCCAGGGTGGTGCAAATTAAAAAAAAAGAAAAAGAGAAAAAAAGACAACACATGCACACACACAAAACCCCTGAAGCCAGTTTGATGAATTTCTATGATCTTATCTCTGCAGAGCGTTTTCTTTTAGGCAGGGTAGAGTTTTTTTGCTTCAGCGGATAATACGGGAATTCAATCATTGTTTTCCAAAGTACATATTATTTGCAATAGTGTGGTCTGGGCTATTGCCTTTCTCAAAGAGCAGGACAATATTTCAGCTAACAGGGTGGAAATCAATAGCAAAAGATTAAAGCTCAAAGGATGAGCAAGTGCACGTGAACCAAAGGAGAAAGTGACAGTGAGAGCTGCCTTTAAGTGATAGCAGGTGCTCCCACAGCCAGAGAGGAGGAGAGTGAAGAGAGACGCTTCAATTAACTCATCGCTGTGCTCCCGACAGACGCTGCTTTGTTCTTGGCTTTAAAGGATTCTTTCCTTTCTTCTGATACGTTTGCAACTCCCTACCAATTTCTTGTTGCCGCTTGGTCCCATATTCCAGTCGAGCCCTGGTCAGTCTGTTTTCCTGCTTGGTGACTTCTTTGCTAACTATATTCTGACTGAAAATCAGTTTAGCTCCCCGAGTTTCACAGAGTAATTCCATGCCTGCCCCCACCACTGCCAGCGCTCACATGCCTGATAGCAATGCCAAGCTGCTTTGTTGTACCCCCTACCCCTAACGTCTTGGCTCTCCACAAATGCTGGGGTACAATTATCAGATTATCATCATCAATCATCATTAAATAAACAAACTACCAGCTAGAAATTATTAGGAAGAAAAGAGAACTAAAGGATACGCAGCCATATGCTGAGTACGGTGTGCATCTTGGCTCTGCTCATCTCTAAAAGGAGAGAGAAGTGCTGGAAAAAGGTAGCACAGATACCCAGATGTGTGGGGAAGGAACGGCTGCACAGATTAGGATGATACAGTTCAGAGAAGGTTTGGTCTAGGTAGGATGTAATTAGAGATTACAAAACTAGGAATGTCATGCACAGGGCAGCTGGGGAGGAGCTGTTCTGTGCTTCTCCCAGCTGGGGAGCTGGGGACCACCAGTGAGATTAACAGGTTTGAAGGAAAAGGAAAAAAAATAATTGTCAGTGTGCATTTATGCAGAGAAACTCCTCCTTGCAATACATTGTGAATGCTGAAACAAACTGAATTACTTTATGCTTGCCCTCTCTAGGAGTTTACATAGAGATAATTTCTGGGCATCTGCTGGTGCACAGGAGATTGTTAAAATGTACTTAGTCATTACACACTTGAGTGTTTAGAGAGGGAGAGAGGACAGAGAGGGAGAGGAGAGGAAGAGAAGAGGGAAAGAGAGGGAAGGAAAGGGAATTTTGGGCACTGGAATGTTTTCATGGAAACACATGGGTGTTACAGTCTTGGCAGCTTTACTCACTTTTGGGGCTGGGATGAGCAATCACCTTGACAAATTGTGCTTGGCAAACTGAAGCAAACAGGCACCTTTGCCAGACTGTTCCTACAATGGCATTGTCCTGCACTCCACCATCCCAGTCTCACTGAATGTCCTTCACTGTCACTGAGTTACTGTCATTCCTGTCTGGGAAAGTGAAAATATGTCAGCATTGATCCTACACATGCTCATAATACTTCAGACTCCCACAGATCACAGAGAATTTTAACCCTTAAATGAAATTAAATTGCATTTGGTGCAAGTTTGTTGTCCATCTATTACCTTAAGTATAGGTACCTTTTCCCAGAATTTAGTCCCTCTCTGCTGTGCCAGCTGGGAGCAGAACAGGATTTCCAACATGCCCCATTCAGCCAAGGTTCTGCCTGTGAGCAAGTCTCTGTGATGGCAGAGATTTTGTCTGGACTGAAACTGTGGATTATTTTTCAGGATGCGAAAAAGTAAATCCTGACTGCATGTTATACATTTGATTCAGTTGCAAAGGTTGATAAGAAACATATTCTAAAATGATAATTTTTCTGCAGTCTGGGGATTTGGGAAAAAAAAAAAGGAAATATTCATGTCCAGGACATCCACTCTGCCACTTCAGATGACAGGAAGGTTGGTTTGGCCCCTGCTCCAATTCTTTCCGTTAATGGATAACAATTCCTGAAAGAATTTCCTTACCCTCCTACCTGGGTGACTGCTTTGCTTTCCTGAGCCATGCAAACCAGAGAAGCAGAAGCTCCAGGCTGGGATGTCTACCACTGCTGAAGGACTGGGGATAAATCCCTGAGTCTCTGATCTGGTGGAAAATAAACTGAGGTGAGGTAGGGGATAAGAGTGACAGGTTTTGACAACCCTTTCCAGGCTCAAGCCGTACAAACTAAGATTACATGCAATTCCTTTAGAAATGCAAAGGTAGAAATGTTGCGCATCAGGTCCAGTAGCAGAATGATGGGGTTGTCAGCATACTCTGAGCCTCAGCTGAAACCAGAGGCAAGGTAAATATCTTGGGCAAGTTGCCATTCACAGACAGAGTGGTAGAGGTGTGTAATTTTCTGCTAGGGGAAGCCACTTGGATGATTTTTTTCCCCAAGACAAATCCACACTTTGTCAAGGACAGCAAGGTAAAAATATTCTCTTTTTCCAGCCACAAGAGAGAAGCACCTGTGAGCAGAAATCCACAAATGCCGGGTGGCTCAGCACCCTCTTTAACTTCTGGGTTTTTATGGCCAGAACAAGATTCATGGTTTCTTGTTCCCAGTTAGCTTTACTGAAGTAGAAGTGAAAGGTTGATGTTTCCAATAAATGACACTAACACCCATTGCACATCAATGGTACAGAAATGGAGGCCATGAAAAAATTCTGAAGGGCTGAAAGGAAATAAGGCTGAGCTTAAAAAAGGGGCAAAGTGCAGCTACGGAGAGCACAGAGAAATAAAAATCGGTCTGTATTTTCTCTGTGTATTATGAACTGGTGCAACGATGCCACAGGAATTCTGATGTGCCTCTGGCCTTCAGGCATTTTAGTTCTATTCTATTCTAGTTTTGTCTCTGTAAACTCGTACCAGCAGTTGTGTAGAAATGTTTTGCTGACATCATGTGCAAGGAGAAAAGGGTAGGAGAGTCACACTCACTGCCTGTTCTGTCACATTACTGTCTCCCACCCATCCTAAAATGCAGTTTTATGACACTAATTAAAAGTTGAAAGTTTGTGACTGGTTTATGGTATAAAAATTCAGGGACTAAAAATAATGACAAGTCAATGAAATCATGATTGGTGGGAGGGTTGTGGGGTTTATTTCGGGGGGTATTGTTTGTTTTGTTTTGTTTTATTTGCTTTTGCTTTCAAAATTCTAGTAGCTGGGATCTCTCTCTAAAATTTGCCAGGATTGGAGTCTGGTTCTATTTCTCATTATGTGCAACATTCCCACCATGTCTTGTTTGACACAATATTAGTTTACTTATATTTTATGAACACACAGGAGCATTGACTGATAAGCTCTACTAAAGGTCTCCAAGCATTAAAAGCTGGCTGAAGAGAGAAAAGAAGGATAACCATTAAGATTTGGGTTACAAAAACACCTCCCTGGGGACTCAGAAACCATATTCTCATTTCTGTGAGAGGACAAATGCTGACATCACTCTACTTTGGCACCTGATGTAGTTTGCTAACTTAAGAGCAAAGTTTCTCTCCTGCTCAGTGGTCTCCTTCATTAACATGAGACCAATCCTTATTTGCTTCATTTGTGGTTGTGCTGGACACAGCTCCCTTTGAGTGTCACAAGCCCTTGGAGTCACTGCTCCTGATACTTTACACGGTGGAGAAGTTCCTGGAGAACTTCACCTCTGCTGGACATAAGTCTAAAATGCAACTGTTTCCACAAGAACACAAACTCTTCCTTAGAAAAGAGAAACACAACATGCAGAAGAAATGTTGCACTGCCGAGACACTGGGTGTTTGAATATCAACCAGCTCGGAGACACAGTGAAGTTCCTGTAACATTCTGATACCACAAATTGCAGCACTTACCTCATATGGCAAAAATTGTACCTGCAGCATGGCTCAGGTAAGTGCTCTCATCCTATTTTCCTTCCAGCCCTGCAGTATTTCCCCCCCTCACAACTCAGCAGCAGCAGGTGAATTCACAGCCTTGCACTGACAACAGCCCAGAAGCAGAGACTCACATCCAGCAACCCGAAGAACAAAACATGCCACCGGTATTTATTAACATAACCTTGTAAATCAAACCAGCCTGCCTGTCTGGTGTCTTGTCCAGAAATTATTGCCTCATTCATCTTAGCCATATTAAGCAGGCCACATTTATCAAGGTCGCATAAAAAGAGATATATAAAGACCATTCCTGGACAATAGTTACATGCAGGTATCATGCCTACAGCAACTGCCCGTTTTGCAGGATGCACAAACTGTTTGACATTGCCATCTTGTATAGAAAGAGAGGGAAAAGGTGATTATCTGTGTGTAAGTGTACAAGAAGGGATACAAAAACTCAGAGGTGAAAGTCAGAGAACTTCAAAACTTAATGGCACGGGCTGAAACATGCTAAACTCAAAGGGCTTCTTATGTTTGTGTGAATATTTTGGTAAAGATTTTGTGCAACTGCATCAGGTAACAACAATATCCTCTCTATCCTCCCAGTATATTACTGGCAACAGGGAGCTGTGCCATATATACATTGTCAGAAACACCTTTGTATTCTGCCATTCACTCATTTGCTAAAGCGAATGTCATCAGTGCTTTGATTTGGATAAACTTCCAGCAGGACAGAGGCTGCATTTCACTGCAAGTGCTTTACCATTCCTGGCGGCTTGGTGGCCAGATGCCTCTGGAGTCTTTTCATCTCCTTGAATGAAGACATGGACACATTTTTCCACTGACCACTTTGTCAAAGTCAGTAGGTCCAGAGCAATTATTTGAAGCTATCTGTTCCCCTTTACCATTCAGGGGTTATCTTCCAAATCAAATGCAAGCAAATGTTAAATGGTCCACACTAAGTCCATAAAGTGGAATTACATTTCTCTTCCTATGATTGTTATATGTTCTTGCACACAGCTGGACTCTGTCAGAGTAGTATATTATTGTTTTGGGCTGTGCACAGGCACCCAGGGAGTCCCTGCCTCTGGGAGTTCCCACACTGAGAGACAACGTTTTTCTCAAAGAATTTATAGTCTAATCAGAAAAAACAGGCCAAGGTTGGGAAAATGGGGGTAGCAGCTTGCTGTGAACACATTTCAGTAGAGCTTCTTCACAGAGAAAGTTTGTCAAACTCTTTAAATTATTTTTTTTTATTAAAAAGAGATATGAAAATGGGTGCTTTAAAAACGGATGATTTAGAAAATGTATTGCTTTAAAAATTAATCTTTTTAATCTCTTTTACTGAAAAAAAGATATACAGGAGGCAATGGAATTGCCTCTTGGAAAATTTCCCTGTTTTGTTTAGACATCGCCATGAAAATGACAGTATAAAACCTTTTTGTGGTCAAAATCACATGTAAGAAGACATGCTAGTGAGTATTTGTAAATACAATATTTTGGAAATTTTTCCTTTAGAATTGTAGAATATTTTTCCTAGTTCTTTCTCTTTTTTTACCCACTTCACTATCTGTAACCCCACTTTGACCTAGTCACTACCTACATGTTTCGGATGACAGAATAAATGTTAAAAACCTTTACTTCTTCAGAAATAGATTTTCCATACATCACTGTCATAACCTTAAGGCCTGAGAGCCAACAAACCTCTAGAGCTTTCTGGAGACAGTTACATCATTAGAAATCTAAACATCCCAGACCCCTAAGACAGGTGTTGCTGGTGGTGATGGGTAAAGCTATTGTATCTTAAACCACTCCCTGCTCCGTGTTCAGATAATGCTCATATGAATGGTCAAAGCAGAGCAATTTGGGGAACTAATTACAGCACGAAGGCACCGTGTTTTATGTGTGCTGTTTTGGGATTTTCCTGTGAACTGGATTATTTCTGAAAGGAATAGTCCACTTTAGCAAGGGATGTTGAGATTTTATTATATTTTCTGTATTAAACTGCGAACCAGATATTTAAATTGCATGCATGTGTGTTGTTAAGTGTAGGACAGAGGGACAATCCCACCTTGTGAAAGCTGATATTCCCATACAGGGGATGCAGGAAACGGAGGGTCAATGCCTTTCTGTGAACCTGCAGAGATCCCAGTCCAGATCCCTGGCTGTGGAGCCAGCCTTGCATGTGGATTTGGGGGTGGTTTCCCCAACCAGAAATGCCCAAGAAAGGGTGGAGAAAGACAAAAGCTGTCCCTGTAAGCCTTTTGCTGTGTTTCATCTCCTGAGTTATGGCTGTTATGGTACCTCTGTATCGCCCTGTATCACTGTGGTGAAGTACTGGGTAATGTTTTCCAACACACTGAAACCTGTAGGGACAAAGACAGGACAAGAGAAAGCTTAGAAAAGAGGAGGAATTTATTAGGTATAACTATTTCATTGCACGAAATACGCATATTGTATATAATGCATTTAAACATATGCATATATATTCATAATAGTGGTTAGCTGTTGCCCATGGCCACTACACACAACCAGAAGAAATGAAAAAAGGAATTGTGTTAAATGGAGGGAGGGCAAAGCACCTCGACAGGCTGCTGGGAACTGTGGAGTCTCTTTTGCGGAAGAGGTTAAAATATGGGCAGAGCAAACATTTTATGAAGGATTTTCAGACACTGGTGAATCTCTTTTCAACAGCCGCCCTCTATGGAGGATCTCCTGAAGCTCCCTCTGGCACATCATTCCTACCTCTCAACATTTTGGTTCTTTTGACAATCTGTCATCCCAGCCAGTAGATCACTGCACTACAAAGTTCCAGATCAGTCCAGCATTTGTCCAGAACATAGAGAGAAGATGCTAAATCCCAGCAGAGCCTGTTTGGTGCAGTGTGACACCGAACAGCTGCCTGGCTTCTGACCCTGAGCTGAACCTGCCTGGGGCTGTGCTGTGGGGATGCTTCCCTGACTTGGGTGCCTCTGCGCTGCATCCACGTCCCTCAGTGATGTTACACTGCACGTAGGAGGGGAGGGAAGCAGCAAATATGTTTTCTGGTTGTGTCCACAGCAAATAAATCACCGTGTATGAATTATGGAGCTGGATGGGGTACACAGCGTGATACCGCTGTTATAAATGCCGGTGTTATTAGTTATGCTGGGATGCTGGAGGAGACAAATCAGTGTGGATGGAGTGTGGATGTGCAGCACAAAGATTAGGGATGATGAATTACTGTTGCCTGTCTGTGGGATGGCAGAACTGTCTGAGATCTGCGTGTGGTCAGGCAGCCCCATAGCCAGAGAGGAAAACCCACTGGTGGAGCGGGGGAGATCTGGTGGCATTATGTGGGTGACCACGTTGGGATGCACAGAAACCAGGATTCACCCTTGTTTCCTGTTTCCTGCTGCTTCTGAGCAACAAATGGAATTGAAAATGCAGGCCTGTGTAACAGCAGTTGTCTCAGGGGTGGCTGTGAGTAAGTGACAGGTATAAATTGTAGCCCCTGCAAGCAGTTAGGAGGCCTGTGGGAATAAGAGGTATCATAACATGAAAATGAAGGTCAGCTGCAATGCCACGAACATGGAGTGATCGCCCAGTATATTACAGGGTCTTTAAGAACTATCAGAAGTACTCAGTCTTTCGCAGCCATCGGGGGTCAGAGGGCTGCTCAGCGATGCCCATGAGAGCCAGGGGTGTCTGCAGGATGGGGCAGAGCCACAAGCCCCTTCCAGGGGTTGGTGTCTCTGTAGCTGTCAGGTAGGAGCTATTTGCTTTGGGCTTTTTCCACTGTAGTACAACTCTCTGGGATTCAACAAACATGAAACAGGAGAGGTGTAGGGAAATGGTGAATCTCCCCCAGAAATTAAATCTCAGTCTTTCTGTGATGCTTCTATTCAAATTGTGGTAAAAATAAAAATTTCGTTTTTGTATTGACCCAAACACACCTTATTTTCACTCAGTTATTTCACTAAAATATATTTGAATAAAAATATGAAACCAGAAAAAGCAATAGAGCACTTATATAGATCTTACTGCAAAAAGCCAGCTTGATATTCAGCCACAGAGATACACATTTTGCTTTCTTTTTAGCTGTTTCTGTGCTCAAAGATGAAAAATATAACTTTGAGGAAGAGACTTTACCCATTTTTCCAAACTGTTCTCAGGTAAAACATTCAAAAGTGTATGAGCGACTTACAAAAGTATTATTTTCCCTTCAGAAAGGACACGGGTTGTTTGGCAATTACTGTGAGGCATGTAATGCATGCTAAAAATGCCTGCAAAGATTTCAGAACAAAAGCAAAACTGAATCAGGACAGAGCAAGGTCCATCAGAGACATTTTTTATTTGCTGGGGCAGAGAATCCAAAGTCATCAGCGTGGATCTGGAGACAGTTTGTGGACCCTGCTGTGTGCTCTTGAGCAGAGGCTGGTGGGCTCAAAGATGGGTGTGGCAGAGAGCATTTGGCTCTGGGCTGTCGTTCACCTTTCACTACTGACAATTCCCATCTAGGCAGAGGTGGGAGGCTTGGGAGATGAGCTGCCCTGAGCCCTCACCTGCTCTTAATGGAGTGCTGTCTGCATGCCAAGGGGTGCTTTGCACTCAGGGACAGATACCTGGCATAATACAATTGCTAAAATGAGCTTTAGTTGCAGATGTAATGGACTATGTGGATGGAGTCCAAATGGCGAGCTGTAACAGCCACTCAGCAGTGAAATATATCCCCAAACCCCAATCTGATGTGTAAGGATGCTTCTCACAGCTGCAGATGAAGAGCCTTCTGGTAACAGCCTAAGTCTCTGGGAAATTCTGCAGGGATTTTGTGGGCTCTGATCCTTGCTGTACCCTAATTTCCAATCCCTTCGCTAGGGCTCTTGTGTGGGGAGAGTCTGGTTTAGTTTTCAGTCCAAACCATACAAAAGGCAAATCCTCATCAGCCCCTAGCAGATGTGATGGGCTGATCGTTATTGAAGATGATGTATTTGGGATTTGTAATTAAAATTAAAGCTATTTGCTATAAAACATGTAGAATTTAATTCCTTTCATTAGATATCTTAGGCTAATTGTTGTATCCAGCAGGGAGCAAATAGCATTGTAATTGCTTGATATCTCATGCTGGTTTGATTAGAAGATGATAGGAATGGGAAAAAAGAGAGATAACTCCAAGGAGAGCTTTATGTTTCTTTCTTTGACTTCTGCTTGGTGCCAAGCATTTCTAAAATAAAATTAAAATTTCCAAACTGACTTTCTCTTGCTGTCTCAGTGAGAAGGTTATTGGGCTGAGGAGTGAGAATGCTGGTCTTGTTTACTCCTGAAGAGGTACTGAGCTGAATGGTGCTGTTTTAGGGTTGTGCTTAGAAAACACTCGCTGGTCTTGCAGAGGAGTTCTCATGATTATTCTTTCCATCCCTCTGTCAGGGAAACTGAGGAAGTGAAAGGCAAAGTGACAGGTCTCGTGCCACATAACACAAAGACTGACCCCAAAGACCTTCCCATTTCTTCTAGGATATATAGTTCTGAAAACGACTGTGTGAAGTTCAGAAAGGTTGTGGTTCAGAGAGCTGTCCTTGGCTCCCTGTATGGCACAAGCCAACGAGCCATGGCTGGGCACGTGTGGCTTACACTGGGGGCATCAAAGTGCTGCAGGATACTGATGGATGTGAAGGGAAGAAGTGAGGTGACCAGAAAAGACTGATAAAATTTGACTTATTAATGGGAATTTGAAGTCTTACCATAGAGGGAAAACATTCCATGGAAAACATAAAGGCAGGGAAGTTGTCTTTGTCTGTGCCAGAGACTCACAGGCCCTGGGAAAGTGAAAACAGCAGCCTCCACAGTCTCTTCTTTCAGTCTATAACATGAGATTTTCCACATTCCCCTGGTACAATAATTGATACAATTATCAATTGGTGAGCCCAGCTCAGCCAGCCACCTGCATGCCACTCCATCCTCATCAGTGTGCAACTCACAGCGTGTGCAGGAAACTTCAGCCCCCAGCAATGGCCCTTCCATTAAAAAGCTGGCCGTGCATGGCCCTGTCACAATGCAAGAGGCAGGTCACACATCAGTCTTTTAAAGATGTTTTTATGGTACTTGGTGCTTCAGACTCTGAGCACCTCATAATCTTTATTAACGCCCTCTTCCCAGCGTTTCTACAAGGTAAGAAAATGCCACTGCGTTGATTTTTTCAGGTGAGGAAAAGAGGCCAATTCACAGCATCCTTTAGGTACTACAGATGTCTTCTGACCCTACACCAGAACTCATGTATCCCTGCAAGAATTCAAGTTTTGCACCTGGGCAGGTCATCTCAGGTTCAAGGAGTTAATGTAATTCATAGCCAGGGCCAAAATCAGCGCTGTAAGGAGTCCAGAGAACTGATATTTAACCAGAAAAAGGTCCTAGAGGCAGGATCGTGGTGCATGCATGGTCCACACTGACTCCTAAAGCCAGACCAGAACTGCTGTGCAGGGATGGACCAATCCCCAGCTGCATCCTGTAAGTGGAGCTGTGACACAGGATGTGTGGTGGCACAAGGTGAAAGCAGGGTCTGGGAAGGGATCTCTTCTGTCCCCGATACTGTGTTAAAACTGAGCTTTGCTGGTGGGCTTCAAAAATTTTGTGAGTGGGGAAATTTTCTTTTGTGTCTCCGGATATTTAATATTCTTCTTCTGCCCCCATTTTTAGTTTACAGAGAGAATTGCCACTGTGTTTTTCCAGCCCTTTCTACATGGTGACAATCTCTTATCAGAGGTTTTTTCCATCTGTGCTGCCAGCTATGACTGACTTTTGCTAATAGAGGTATGCAGGCACCTTCTGTGCCTTCTGCTTTCGACTATTTTAAATAATCTCCCCATACACACACATTAAATAAGCTTCACGTACATGAGTTTTGTCCACGGTAAATGGAACTTTTAAGTCCAAACCCCAAACCTATAGCTAGCTGCTCTTCACCAGGCTATATTAAGCCCATCTAAGCAAGACTTTTTCTAGTGAGCAGAAGGGGGAAAACTCTCTGTGGCTGTTGTACTGTCAGCTTTTCCTATCCAATTTAATTAGTTCTGTGAAGCTCCTTGACTAAATTTGCATGTAATTTATTCTCCCCTCCCTTTCCTTGTTATGTGTGTTAATTATTTTCATGCAGCATGCTCAGGGCCTTGCAGATGAAGCTGGATCTGGGTGAACATCTCTGCCAGGGGCAGGCCCCTACCCCAGGGAAGTGCGGCTGTGAAAGGTACAGGAGGGACGGATTCTGGATGATAAATCCAAAGTGAGGCAAGACTGAAAGGCAGGCACGGAGCAGTGGGAAACTGCTGGCAGTCTGGGTCTTCTGTGAGTTTCTGAACGCAAATACAGAGGTTGATGGAAAGTGGCTTTGTGAAAATAGATTCTGCTGCTAGCTTAAGGGTCAATCCTGTATCAATCCCTTTGGGATTCTAGGCTGGAGTATGGAGACAAGACTTAAAGAGAAATAAAACTGTAGCTCTACCTTAAAGTGTTTTTTAGGGGTGCCCATGGGATGTACCAAGGCATTGCCTGGGTGCAGCCTGTCACAGGAGGGAGCAGTGCTGTGCTGGGGACATTGGTACCAGGTATCACTGCCAAAGACAGTGAGAGGGACAAAATCAGCAGCAGGTGGAAGACTGATGCTCCTGTCATTGCTGTTGGGGCTGCTGGAGCAATAACACCCCTCCCTCAAAACCCAAGGGCTGAGGTGAAACCTGCAGAAACCAGTTTTATTTATTTGTTAGATAAAGACACATGAAGTGAAAAGCTGACTGTTTTACACCTATGTCTAAAAGCACACCGGTCATCAATCAGGACTGAGTTTCCCAAGCAGTTATCTCCTTTGGAAGGGGAAGGAGTGTGCTGCTGCCTGGCCATGGGGCAGGGCCAGCAGAGACCACAGGCTCCAGCTCACAGGTCCTCTGGCTGCTTCTTTTGTTGTGAGAAAGTGAAAAACTAAAATCAAATTTTAAAAATCTGCCTACCTACTGACAAAATAGCAGATGTCCTCCCCCTTCTTGATTGTAAAACCTAGGTTTATCTCTACCTTTCCGTTCACATTTATTTATTTGCTTACAGGGACGCGGAGGCATTCAGATCAGCACCCTCTTTCTCTGCGTGGTGGAGCCCTGGTTTGATGAGACAAGGAAGGAGACTGCTTACTGCTCTGCTGTGCATCCAAATGAAGATAGCAGCAATCTAGTTCTGCATGATAAGCATAAAAATCGGTCATTTTATGCTAGATCATCTCCTGTTGTGCAAGGTAAAATGGTTTCACATCTTTGTATGCCAGAGGCAGAACCACTTAAACGCAGTCCAGAGGAATATTTCAGAATCCCCCCAAGTAATGACATTACTGATAACTACCAACTAGCAGACTATCTTTGGCCAGTGGTTTCTACTAAATTTATCAGTGGAGAAACAGTTTGTGGGAGCTATTGCATCTTGATTTTGTTATTAATCCATCTGTACAGCTATGTTCTCCCTCCGTGGTGAATGTCAGCTAAGGGAGTTTTCAGAGTGGACAGAGGAAACACTGCGTCTGGAAGGCACAGATTGTTGGCTAAATAAACTTTCCCCAGGAAAGCATTTGGATAATCATAGAATCATAGAAAGGCTTAAGTTGGAAGGGACCTTAAAAATCATCTAGTTCCAATCCCCATGGGAGCAGGGGGAGAGGAAAGGGGAAATCTGCTTCCAGAAACAAAGAGAGAATTTAGTTTAAATTCCTCAGCCAATGGAGCAGAGATTTTTAACATATGACATGAGCAAATGATTATTTTTTTTTCGAGTGCTTTGTTTGCTGCATAATTTAAAGGAAATTTTTTTGTCACCCTTTGCTACATAATTGAATTTTTATAGTGCTGTTAATAAAAATGTACATCAAATGTGACAATTATTATTCTTCAATGGATTTTTATATTATTTCAGTCAGAGAGAGATATGAGAAAGCATTAAGGATAACTAAAGATGTATTCTGAAATCATTTCCATGATTTAGTACTTCTTAAAATTGGTGAAATAGTCAGATGTCTTCACTACTTCTGTGAAGTAATTCTGGATTTTCAGAGTCGATATGTTTTAACAATCGTAAAAGAGGGGCCAATCCTGCAGTCACTTTCAGGTAAAAATCCCATTTGTTTCCATGGGAGTTTTGTCAGGTTGGGGAGACAGCTGCATCAAGATGTATAAATGTATGTAAAAAAATGTCAGTTCCAGTATGTCATTTGTTTGAGTGTTGAAAACAGCGTTGTCCTTTCATGTCCCATACAGTGAGGCAATAAATCATTTTTAAAAGGTTTGGAGATAAAGAAAAATACATTTGACCCTTTGTGCTTGAACCTGGCCCTTTACTTAAGTCACTGCCTAGGTTTCTGGGGGCCATGCCACAGAAAAAGCTGAAGAATTTCCTTGTGACCATGAGTGGAACAACAGCGCAAATCTCTACAACTTGCTTTTATACTTCTTGAGGTATAAACTGACGGGGCTCAAAATACAGTTTTCTTGTCTTTGTTATTTGTGGAGAAAAAAATTGACACATTAAACATCTGACATTAGATTTATTAGGGACAGTAGTTTTCAGCTGAAGCTTTTCTTAAAAGTGTATCTATCTTTTGAAGAAGAAATGGCCTTCTTTCCGGAATGGAGAAAACGATGATTTAAACATGTTTTTGGGTAATGGAACCACTTTATTAATGAACAGCAATTTTCTGACTACCTCTGGAGGAATTAAGCTCATGGATTATATAATACATCTGTGAAAGCTTATCTGATCGCCCAGTAATTGTGACCTCATTGTGAGTTGTGCAATTAAGCATTAAGCTACTATTTGGCACCACAATTAATTGTGTTTTACTTTTCTGATACGCTTGTTGACGATAGGGACCGAAATTACCAATGGCAGCAGAGGGGCTGGAGGAGGGGCACTGTCTGAGCACTGTCCCCACACAGCACTGCAGGTGCCCCTCTCCAGCCTAGAGGAGATAATTAAGCAGGTAAAGAGCTAATGACAGAGGGGAGACTCTCACATCCAGTGTGAAGGCTTTTAGGATGGCCACCAAACCCATGTGTAATGCTGAAAGAGGCAGACGGGTTCAACCTGAGAGGGAGTAGATTTGCAGGGCAAATTTGAGGATATGTCTTTTGGGTATTTTCCTGCACCGAGTCACAGCTTTCCACATATAAAAGGTTGTTTGGAAACATGCAAGGCAGCAACATTTTAGAAAAATTTTGGGGGAATTGTGACGAAAGTATAGATCTTAGTCAAGCTGAAGGTAGGGTTTGGAGACATACTGAGAAAGATGAGATCAAGATGAGCTAAAAAGCAATGTATACAGGCAAAGTCAAATAACTCTTTACTTGGAAGGGTTCTTAACACTTCTGACCCTCCAATGTGACAAAATCTTCAGGTGACCAAGAGCCAGGATATGCTTTCCTGGAGCCTCAGAGAAAGCAGGGATTTGGCAGTAGTTCACGGGCAGGAAACTATGTGGTCACAGTATTGCAATGCAGGAGTTCACATGTAGCTTTCCTGTAGGAAAATTCATTGTAGATATCTTTGTTGATTCACTGGATTTTTTTGTCCTTCCCATTAAGGGCTTGTGCTGTGCATTGCTCCCTGCCCTGGCAGTGCCATCCTGCTTGCTGCACAACATGGCTGGGCCCATAAGACAGCTCTGAACTGATGAAGAGCCACAGGTCTCCATGTGTTAATGTGCAAGGACTAGAATGTGAAACAGGATGGAAAAAAAGAGATTAATTTTTGGTTCTTTCATGCTGAGAGAAGCAAGAAGCGTAAGTATCCACCGTGACTGATTTCATTAATGCAAAGTAAGGAAGTATTAAAGGCTTTTTTTTGTGGTGCAGTCATCCTTTCTCAATTAAACACGCTTCCTCTTGGACCTCCTCCTTGTTGGACTCTGCCATCTTTTGGGTAGTACATCAACAGTACGCCCTTTTCCGTCGTGATCAATTGTACCACTATATCTTCAGAGTGAGCTTTCTTTCTAATGATCTATTAGTGAAATGCATCATTTCAGTGAGGATGATGATGATGATATACTACTCCATGGATGATACCATCCAAAGGAAAGAAAAGGTCAAACAACAAATTCAATAGAGTTATTGGATTGAAGTCAGGCAACACATCATCTCCAAGGCTGCTTTCCTAATGCCAAAGAGGATTGCTGATACAAGCAGTGCATTCTAGGGACCATTTCTTTTATGACTGTGCCTGAGCTGACCCCTGAACGTCAAGTGAAAGCAGTACTTTGTATCATCTCAATTGACAAAATATGAAAATATTTCTGTGTTTGAGACTATGCATATGACAGGTTCAACATCAAGTCCCCAGGCACTGTGTATCTTCTGCTCTTTTGACCATGCTTCTGCCTTCTGAGTGCACATTCACAAACATTGCAGGCATGTCTCTGCCTAGGCTAGCTCTGAAGCTGCATCTGTGTGGATCCTGATCACTTGGTTCACTGCAATCATATAAGATGCTGCCAAATAAGCTTTTTCAGTAAGTTGAAATTACCAGTGTAGGATTATAGAATAGCACCTACAAAATTCTTACTTTATTTTGATCATTTCCCTCATGAAGTCTGAAAATACATTTTACTCACTCTGCCTCTTTTCCACAGCATTCCAAAACCCTGCTATGCTCAGGCTGAACCAAAAGTATTCACTGTACCTTAGAGCGAATTTTAAAAAAATGGTATGGATTTTTCTTGTCTCGTGAGTGTTATTTAATTTCTTGAAGTCCTAGAACTTTGCTATGGAAGGACACTGAGAGACACATAAATAATATGGAGAGTTGTATCCCAAAATGGCTTAATTGTTTAATGCCTACCGAAATGTAAATGAAGCTTATGAGAGCTCTAAGAGATTCATCTATCCATCCAAGGTCAATATATTGAGTAAGGTGCCATTTGCTATGGGGGGAGGGGTCTTCCAATGAATAATCTTGATCTTTAGAAAAAGGCTTCAGGCTCATCTTTCCTTTCAAATCCCCATATTTGCATTTGCTGATAATGATAAATGGTTTTGTAGTGCCAAGATGCGACATCCGACTGCTTGATTTTGCCATTTCATGTGTGGGACTGACATGCAATGCAGCTGCTCAGACAGTGGGAATGTGACCTGGCACTGGCCTTGGAAAATCAGAAAGGATGCTTTTGAAGCCAAGGGCAGTTCTGTGCTGTATGGACATTTCAAGAAGCTGAGGGTGGTTGGTGACAGTAGCTAAACCATTAACGCTACATTTTCCATAGACCATGGCATGTACTAGCAGCTCTATCTCTACAAGGGTGTTTAGAAATCTCCCAGTTGGAATCTGTGTATGGGGAGCAGTGTGGAACAAATTCCAAACACAATGCGTACACTTCATCTGCTTCACCAGGCTTTCTCCATTTGGGTTTGGGGTTTTTTTCCCTATTACTTTCCACCATTAACACAAAAGACTGATTATTACTAGAGAAATTGTGCAGCGGGTTCCCTGGAAATCTTTGCACTCCCAATTCTCTGCCACCCATCCTAAGCCAAATATAAACCTCACGGAAGTTTGGTGTTTTGCAGACTTTCTCCACCATGTCGACAAGACTGTGATCACCACTTCGACCAACACACATTGAAATTGCAACAACCAAATCTCATCTCACAGGTGGCAAAATCTTTTCTGACCTTATCCTTTCTTCCCTTCTCTTTCTTTTCCTTATTCATTTTCCTAAGCGTAACTTTGATGCTTTTGTATTGCTATATTACTGTAGATAACCAAAATGGCTGCATACCTGCTTTCCATTGCAACCAAATTGTTCTAAAATAAACCCTACATATGTATATTTGCAAACAACTGATCATTCAGAGTTGTTTCACTCTAATCCACCCCAAGGGATATAAACAGGAACCTGGGTTACCCTCACCTTCATGGGGAGGCTCATAACAGGGAGAAGGTAGAGAAAATTCATCCAGCCTTCAGCTGGCTTCCTAAAAATGTAACCCATCAATAGCCAGGAACAACTGTTTTGAGGTCTTCAATTCTTGTCTTCTAGTCAGAGGTAGCATACAGAGCATTGAATGGGAACTATCAGAAATTCATTACAACTCATGAGTAGGAGTGTAAGACAGCAAAGTCACAGTAATTTTCCAGACACGGAATAATTCCCGCAGAAGAAGCTTAGAGACTCTTTCAGCAATTTTGCCAAATTCCATAATCTTCATGCAATTTTCTTTTGTTTCAAGAAATGTATATTCAAGAATGCTTCTGCTTCTTAATTTGAAGGTGTTTCAAACAGCTTGAACTGCTTCAGAATAAAGCATTTTGGAAAGCATGATTTTTTTAAGTTGAGTTAGGGCATTTAGCAAGATAGAAAAATGAGAAGTCAGAAGGTTTTCTTGTTTTTAAAAAGTTGAACAGCTTTCTGGTAATGGCATGTCAAATGCAGCTTGTAAAATTACACAATTCCATTTCATGACAACATTTTCGGCCATCCCAGGCTAGATTCTGGTTAAAATAAAACTGAGAACCAATTTAGCACATAGAGGTGTTTGGCCGTGAATCACAGAGCTAGTCCTAGGAAGTATGGATCTACATGTTCGCAACAGCAAACGTTGTTGTAAATGCAACTGCAAAATAAGTACTGGAAATATGTGGCTGTATGGATATTTAAACAAAAGATCCTGTAACACAGACAAGAAAACTCTGAGTGTGTCTGTGGTTTTCTGAGATGTGGATATATTATCTATTTCACTAAACGCTTTTTAGAACAGCCACCATACAGCCAATTAATACATTAGGAGATCCAAACACACACCTCTGTACTATACAGTTATAAAAATCTCCTAAGAGCGAAACAAATCTCATACTTATCAGAGAACACTTCCAGTATAAAGAATTAATAACAGCCCAGTATGAAGTAGTTGAAAATACATTTTTCTCAGTTTAACCATCTCCTAACAGTGTAGTGATTCACTCTGCAGTGCCAGTATCTCCCCATCCCAGAGCCCGTGAGATGCAACATCAGCTCATTGCACCTGTAGCCTGATTTTTCAGTATGCCAAACTTTCTCTTTAAAAATAAATTTTAAAAATGAA
The DNA here is from genome assembly GCA_013398115.1 of Falcunculus frontatus. Taxonomy (NCBI): domain Eukaryota; kingdom Metazoa; phylum Chordata; class Aves; order Passeriformes; genus Falcunculus; species Falcunculus frontatus. The sequence goes on along the minus strand of VZRV01010761.1, from coordinate 3,071,303 downwards.
TTGAAGAAATGTCATCTTGTCGCTAATGGTATTTGCGTCATTTTGCAGCTGTGTTGACTTTGAAGTGAGCAGCCAGTGATTTTTGAGTTAGGTAGGTGAAGTGGAAAAATAATGATGGATTCAGTAGTCTTTTGTCACTTTTGGGCCTGAATTTTCCTGATGTGTGTGTGAGTGTTGGCTGTGTACTGCCTGTCGGTAGCAAAAAATAGATTCCAGTGCAAGTCCTGCTGGAAGAAAAAATCTGGGCCATTTAGTTTCACATCATTTCCCCTCAATTCCCCTTTATAATGAGTGTTAATAAATAACTTGGGAAAAAGGGTTCATGATCTTTTATCACTCAAATGTGCAACAATGAAAATTAAAATGGAGGAGAAACCGATAAAAAGCCTAATACCTCATAAACATTCTTTACCCGAAACAATGAATAATAGGAAATAGAAGCAGCTCTTAATGGGAAGATTTGGAGGTTTGAGACCAATCTTGATTAGGCTGTTTTGCCCTAATTTGTTGTACAGCTTCTAACACTTCTTTCAAGGCAGAATAATATAGGTCAATAGTTGACTTAAAAATCTTTAAGAACTGGGATGATTAGTGATTGAGCAAGAGCCATTAGCCAGTGCACAAACTCGTTCTTTTTCAGACATGAGCTTGTCTTCGGGCAAGGAGCATAAATCTAAAACTTCGAACTCCATTGTTTGCATAAAATAGATCAATACTGAGCTCTACCATGGGACGCATTGATTTGGTCAAAAGGAAGGAGGGACTGATGGCTGCAGGCTCTTTTTTGATCTGGTTTTCTCTAGGAAATTATGTTTATCATATTGTGTGTACCTGCCTCCTTGACGGACTCTGCTACCCAAATTTAACCAGAATTTAGACAGATTTCAGCCAGTGTGGAGGATGTTAAAGATATTGGGGTCTGACAATTTCTGTGAAAACAAGAGGGGTAGTTTGGAAAGATGAGTGAGGATGCCGAGTACTATTGCACCCGCAGAGACTTCTGCAAAGTTCTTGGGGCACATTTTCTGATTTGTCCATCCACGGGTAGCTGCTCACAGCCCTTGTTTGGCTTGAGCTCAGGCCGTTGCTCAGCCTAAGTTTTTATTTCATGCAGTACTAGGCAGTAATGAGAACAAGAAGTTGACTGCTCAGGGTCCGAACATCCTTTTTGTAACCCAGAGAGAAAACTCCCTTTTCCTGGCCTATCTTGCTCATTTTGGGTCTAAGCAATCTGGGAAGAAATCAAAGGTTTTCAGCTACAGAACTAGGGCCAAGGAGCTCTATCCTGACTGAGGTGTCTGGGTGCGACAGAGGTATGGATGATGGGTGTTCGTGTACTCTCCTGTTTCCTCACACCCATCTCTCAAAACCACCTCCAAGCAGAAAGGAAACTCTACTTCTTCACCTGACATAATCACAGAGCAGTGGGCATTTCTCCAGTTCTGGCAAAAAGGCGAAATGAAATAGGTAACCATAATTCTATCCCTTCACTGACCCAACTTTCCAGTATTTTTACTTTCCAACAAGTAGATGACTTACTTGAACCAAATCTCTCTTGGCAAGCAGTGAATTCCCATGAGCTGTTTTTTCCTGCAAGCCATCAAACCATGAGCTTTTGGACAGAGGAAAATATATACACAGGACAAAGGAAAATGTCTGAGGTGGTGCAATAGGCTTTTTAGGACCATTTAAAGGCAGCACCCAGGTGGAAGGAAGGTGTGAGGAGTGATAAAGTGTAACTTTTTCTGGTTAATAATAATCACACACAATTTTCTTCTGCAATCTTCCTCCTGCAGTTTCTCTCATTAAATGTGAAATCAGGCAAAAAGATTTTGATGTTGCTTTTATCTTCACATGGTAAGCTTCCCCTCTTCCACACTGTTGTGGTGGGAAAGGCAGTAGGAAGAGAGACAGCTCAGATCCACGCTGGAGCACCTCTCTTGTCCTGCATAGTGGGATGGGAGGCAGGAAGGTGCTCACAATTAGCAATGAACATTACCATCAGGCAAGTGATTTATAAATATTCCATGAAACAGGGCCCCGGATTGCACAAGCAACAGCAAATATTGTAGCAGATTTATTGGCGGAGCATGAAACATTTATATTTTTCAGATGACAGGACAGATGATGACTGTGTTATGCTAGCAGGCAGGATGAACCTCATTCGAAAAGCTCCTCGTAGGTGATGGGTGGATATGACAGCAAGATGAATTAAGGTCTTTGAGCATCAAGATGGTGTGATAGACCCTGGGAATTGAAAACTAAACACCAGAGGTATCCTTCAGAAAGCTCAGCTGAGCTTTCTTTGTGTAAGTCGAGGCACAGCCTCGATAATTGTGTTGCCCCAGTGACGCTGGCAGGGATTGAATTTTCCTGTCATCTTTTAGCAGGGTGGTTTACTAGAACAAATGTTTGGTGCTACAAATTAGAGTTATAGTCAGGAAGAGATTGAGTGAAACTGGTGCTCCCCAGAGATCTGGACTTTGAAAAACAACTTTCTTGGGGGTGTTTTTAGCCAGTGACAACTTCCTTTTCATTAAATGCATTACACCCAAAACATGTCAAAGAGCTGGACTGTGGTGGCTCTGTACAAAAAGCTGATGGAGGAGGACTGTTGAATAAGATCTGACTTGGAGCTGCAGTACAGGTAGGGCTAAAGAAGAAAGTAATTAGACAATATGTAGCTTAAACAGTCAAGTTCTTTGGAATTACTTGTGTTTAATTACATCATGTTAGTTCTCAGAGGGAAAGGAAAAGGCCATGGAGTAGAATCAAACAGGACTTTTCCCTCAGCCACCAGCTGCTTAGATGGACAGACTGGTATCTTTATCTCTTTTGCATTTTTATCACCTTCTTGATTTTGCCATTTTGAGGTGACACCTTTCTTGATATAAGCACATTTCCAGATGACAGATCTTTCTACCTTTCACTCTGTTACCACATTTGAATATATTTCCTTGAAGCAGCCCAGTATGTGAATGAATTTCATGGCTCCTTTCAAATGTATGACCAGGTGGATCAAAACTGTGCTTGAGATGGCAGCTAGTCTGACTTATATCACGGGAATGTGTCCCCTGTGAAACTTCACTCTATACATCAAGATCATCCACCTTTCACACTCAAATACTTTGAACCCAGCCACATCCTGACAAATTGCAATGGTCTCCTTCACACAGAGAAGGGAGGAGGTTGTGCACCTAGGTACACTTTTTCTATTTTTTTCTCAAACATGAAATAAGTTTTGTCTTTTTGTAGTGAACTCTGCAAAATCAAAAAAGAAAAAAATCCAAACCCAAAATATGATGTCTTCCCTGGTTTTTTGAGGGTATTTTACATTGTACATAGTTGTTTTAGTCAGGATTGGACTAATTCACACCAGTGTCTGACCTTCTTTCCATGTCGCTGAAAAATGAATTATTGTTGCATGCTGTAGTTAGTCAACTCAAATTTGTCTAGTTCCACTGAGACACTCATTTATCTCCCCTCTTAGAAGCCACATTCATTCATAACCAGAACTAAAGTGTTGTATCTTCATTTTTACCAATGATGTGAACTTCATGACGAATATTTTTATTGTTGGGAGACTTGAGGAGATTTTGAGAAGTCCGCAGGACTTGAGCAGGCTCCCTATCCTTAATCTATACTGTGCAGTGGCTGTGTTGGCTGCAAGCAAGCTGTGAGCCCTTGAGATTTAGCCTATTTCCATTTCCAGGCTTGTTGGCTTCAGCTACAAGCACTGCTGAACTAGTAGGAGAAAAAAGATATAGGTAAATGTTAAGAAAAATCTGCTTTCTGGATTAAGAATGGGACTAAGGTTTGCTCTCAACAAACCCATGTTGATTAAAAAAATCAATTTTCCTTCAGACTTTTCTAAACTGTGACCTAAAATAATTGGTTCACCACTCAGAGGTCATGAAGAAAAGGCTGTCCCTTGGCACAGAGCTTCTCCCTGCCATGGCTGCTGTCCTGGAACACCTCTGGCATTCTGCAGTGTCCTCCATCTGGAGTCTGTCCCCACCTCCCTGCAGACCACTGCAAGGAGACATGAGCAAAGCTAAAGTGTTCCCCAGGAGAAATTGGGCTTTCACCTTTGTGACTACACATAGATAATACTTCCCCTCTTTTAAGGAAATCTGGAATTTCAGACACAGAAGAACAATATTTCTTGGGTTTTAATTTAGGTGTATTATGGCACCTGTGGCCTCATCTTGTTTCGAGCCTGTGCCCTCCCTTCACTCTGGATTCAAGACATGAGGATCCCATGCTCTCATTATTGTCCAATAGTTCTTAGTCAAGCTAGAGTTTGTAGGAAGAAATAATTTCTTTTAATTTTGAATATTTGGGAGAATTGGAAGAAAAGTAATGAACTTTTGGTCTTCAGTTCTCTGTGGAGTGTCTGGCATTGTGAGTAATGTTTATGGATTCATTTATATGGCTTAATTTCTCCTCCTAGACAATGGATGTAATCCTGATTTCAGTTATTTTTTTCAGAAAGACGTAAAATAATTTTATGTGCTTTTGAGGAGTATTTAAACAGTTGGATGAAAGGGCACTTATGGCTAAAATGGGCTTGCTGTATCACTAGAATCTGCTAGTACAGGATGCTCAGTGCAATCTGAATTGACTTTTGTGCCTGGCACAATGCATTCCCTTTTTGTTTGCTCATACCATGAAATCTGGGATGAGAAGTTACATGTTTGGCAACAAGTAGGTCTCACAGGAGTTTGGATGTCAGAGAAAAATGGGCTTTCATTGCATAATGAAGAAGAAAAAAGGAATGAACCCCTGAAAAGGTATTTTATGAAATTCTTCCCATGAACATTGTGTTATTAGAGTAGCTACTGAGTTAAAACAACATTTGCAATCCCAACAAGCCAAGAAAGATCATAAAACTGCAAGGAGCAGGCTAAACAGCACACAGCACACAAACATTGTAAATTAAGACAAAGCAAATGACTGTAAATGCCAGCAGTCCCTAAAACATTAGGGACTAATTTCTAACAAACCATTAGCTGCACAGGGAATTGTCAAACATTATTAAATATAATTTGCTGCATCTGCTGTATTGTAGAATTCATTTGGCACGTATACTATTTATGTTGTACACTACTTTTTTTTGCTTTATGTACTGTCTTTTTCTTTAAGCCTTACATGTCACCCCAATGTGGTACAGCAAGTGAATCAGGATTTATTTCACTTTTCCTGTAGGAACTCAGTTTGCGTGTTTACATTCACACTTTTATGTGAACCAGTTTCCCTCCTGCCCTCGACCTCCTCCCACAAGCAGCTGCACATGAATGTTTCTGCAGTGCAATCAGCAGCCAGCCCCCAGCAAGTGCTCTTTCAGCTGCCTAATGCTGTGAATGCATGTGTGGGGAACACAGTCTGCAGCCTCTGCAGGAATACTGTTGCCATCAATATCATTGTGCCATTAATATTTAAATGCATCCATGCTCTGAATTATATTGGGGGTTTTTTTGAGCTAATATTCAAGGAGTAGGTGATATCCTGTAAACATTGCTATCAACCACATCAACCAGCCAATGCTGTAATCTTGATCAAAAATAATAATGTAATCCATAATGCTGTAAAGATTTATTAGTTGTGACAGATCTATACATTAACAAATCACTACACAGCCTTGAATGCCAAGTAAACAGAGCCAGTCTTATAAAGAATACTATGACCTTTTGGGAAACCTATTAAGGAGTGTTTCACACAGGAAAAATTTGCTCTGAAAATAATTCAGATGTTTGTGTATGTTTGTGTGTGTGTACGAGTGATGGATGACTGTCTGTCCACCCTTGCTCTTCTCAAGTCAGGGTGGGTGATGACTGGTAAACCAGAATGGGCACAATAAGCGTTTTCTGTGCAGTTCTTGTTCGTATTCTGCTGCGTCTTGAATTTGTTCTGATTTGGTTCCAACTTTTCAGCTACAAAACTTCAGGATAACTCACATTGTACTCTATTGGGAAGATGTCCTGGTCAGGACAACTATCAGCTTAATTTGACTCCTCCTCTACAATTGTTTGTAATGTCCATTCCTATGATGGCTGTAAGGTGATGTTTCCTGATACTTATTTTGGTAGCTTTTACCTACCTTTTTTACGTACAACACATAAAATCAGAATTTTCCTTGTCATAATAAAGTTTTTAAAAAGTGATTAAAAAAATGAAAAATGCAGCCTTATATTATTTGTGTTTATCTCTCTCTCTCTGGTGGTATCATCTCAGGGGTCCTGGTGACAGAAATGTCATCAATAAAGAGAAGTCTAAAATAACCGGCAACTGAAGAATCCTGTCCTGGAGCGATACTGCTAAATTCAGGCACTTAATATTGACGAGACAGCCCATAAATATCAGAAGATTAAATTAATAAGAATCCGGAGATTTTTTTTTTGTAGTCTACTTTCAGATTGTTGCATCATCACAGTTCATATTATCAGCATTATCTTTAAAGGACAAACATTCCGATAGGTCCAGCTACATCTCTCCCGAGTTAGTTTCTGAGTACGGGCAGAACCTTAGTGTCTGGGGATTCTCTGCCCCTGTCCCCCTGCAGGAAATTCTAGTAGAGTTGTTGTGCCATAGCCTGCACCAGAGAGGAAATTAAGATTTCCCAGTCTCAGTCACTCTTTTCCTTCTCTCTACAATGCTATCTCCTTCTAATTCATGTTTCAGAGACAAGCACAAAACTCAGTGCTCCAGGATTGGTTTCACCTGTTTATTTGCCCACATCCAGAAGCTTGAGGGTTTCTATAACCCTGAGCATTTTTGAAACTTGGCCTCTCCCTTCTTTTGTTTCCCTAAGCAATGATGTTGCCTGGAATGGGAGATGATGATCTTGAGGCACAGCATCTAAGCGTGTGCAGGATACAGCTTGGATGCAGTTGGCTCCCCAGCCCAGTGTTTTCCAGACTTCCCTTTTCCAGCCCTCCCAGGGATTGCAGGAGCAGCTGACACTATTGCTCAGGCTGCTTCTCTGTCCTTCACACGTGGCCCCTGTACTGCAGACCTCCACACACTACCTTTAATATGGTGTTTTCTCTTCATCCACACACCTCACACAGTCCCTTCAGCTTTCTCCCCCGAAGGATTACTTTTCTCCTACATTGACAGTGTTGTCCCATTACAGTTCATTTCAATGTCAGCGCCAAGTTGTCTTCTTACTATGCTGTTTTACCCTGTCCATCTCTGCCATTTCACTTTTGAGGTCCTTCACAAGCTGTTCATATGCTGGTGTCCTTTTTCACTGATAACTGACTCCCAGATGATCCCTAGACGTTGGCCTTCATTGACCACTTGCCAAAACTTCAAACAAGCTTCATGCTCTTTTCCTCAATCTTGGGATGAACTCACTGTGAATATCTACCAACATTTATCCCTTTCCCAGAGCCTACATGGACCTGTGTCTGGCCAAGAGCCATCATAATCCCAACAGTGTATGGCTGTGCTGGAGGAATAAGGTAAAACAGAGGGTTTATCCTTGTACTTTTCATTTTTAGTCACTAAGCTGGTGCCAGGACATGGAAGCCTCACATTACCAGCTACCAGTCGCTGAACAACTGATTTTGTATCGTCTTCAGGGAATATCAGCCTTTACCAAGCATTTGTGCAAAGGGTGGGAAAGTAAAAAAGCTGAGGATCATCTGGTAATCTAATTTATCAAAGATTCTAAAAATTGATTTTTACTAATTTCATACTTTGGAGAGAAGAAGCAGGAATTCCTATTCATCAGAATGTCCTGTTTTATCTCTCAAAATATTGTAAAAATTTTAAATAAAACTAAAATGCTTAGATACGAGTGAAGCATACTGAAATACTCTCCGTTCATTTTTTGAATGTGAGTTTAATAAGATTGAGATTTTGTTTTGGTCCTGAGCCGAGGCAGAAGGTGAAGTATTTAATCCTCTGGACTCTGCAGACTGGAGGATCTGTTTTCTTCCCCAGAGAAAGTTTCATCGTCAAGGTCATCACTCTCCTGATGTTTTATTGACCGAGGCTGACCAGGTCCTGGACAGCTTAAAAGATAAAGTAGGATCAGATGGGCAGCCTTTCAGGCTACTCTTTCTTCTGAAACACACAATTTATGGAGCTTTAATGGATAATATGTTAGGAAAACATTTTTTGCAGTGCTCGTAGGCATAGAACTCCTGATGTTATTGGGAGAATGCATCATAAGCTGTGAATTGCCCCCCTAAGGCAAAATCCGAATATTAAAATTGCCTTTTTACATATGGGAAAGTGAGAGCAGATTTGTGTAAGGACATTTGACTGCTCAGCGATGGAGCTCAGGGCTGAACCTCGTCTCCAGCTCACAGTCCAGGTACAGGGCTGCCTTTTCTACCTGTCTCACACACAGACAAGCATCTTCTCAGGGTTTGGGAATCTTAATTGATGTCACATGTAACAACTGAGAAATTTCCTACTTGGCAGTGGAATATGAGAATACAGAGGAGTATTGAATATCTTCAGCACCTTTATTAATTGTGTATTAAAATATATGAAGAGTTGACAAATTGTATCTACAGATAATTCTAATTGAGAGAGGAAGGTTCTGCCAGAGGATTTAACATCTAAAACACCGGGATATTAGGAACAATGGTCAGGAAAATGAAGAAATGGGAACAAAGCAGCAATTTGGTCCCAATATTGTGACTGTGCAGAGGCCATGCTAACTTATACAACAGGCATAAACTGAAACAGACTAAGTTCAGCCTGGACATGGGGATAAACCATTGGGGAGAGTGAAATACAGCAACAGGTTACCTGAGGAGGCTGTGCTGTCCTTGGAGATTTTCAGTGCATGACCAGATAAAACCCTGAGCAAGCTGGTCTCACATCTCAGTTGCCTCAACTGTCCCATTATTCTGCAGGAATGGGACTCACTTCAACCCAGAGGCCAACCTGGGACACAGAAGTGGTTTTTTTTCAACAGGAGCGTGAGGATGTGCCGGGAATTACTCAGCAACTTCACAATGGAGCTAGGACACAAGTAAAGAAACTATGATTTGGACTTTGCTGATCAGCTTGTCAATATTAAAAGCCAGTCTTTGTTTTTCCTCCAGAGAGGCTTCAGGCCAAAGAAAACCTTTGTGCTTTGCTTTGTCACTCTCTTTCCCCTCCCCTTGTGAAAAGTCAAGAGAGCAGGACATGAGGTGTATTCTGAATTAGAAGAAGGTGCTCGAATAGAACAGCATGCAACCTTCTGTATACATTCTTCTACACCAGGATTTTGCATATTGCTTCCAAGCACTGCTCACTCTGCCAGCAGGGTGAGGTTGAATACTGTACCAGTATCTCCCACGTGGCAGCCTCTATGACCGGACCATCAAATCAGTCGGTGACGTACCACCAGTGGAAAAGTCATCTATCTGTCTCCATAGTGACACATCTCCCACCGAGACACTCTGGGCAAGGCACAACTAAGAATCAAAGTTACAAAAGGTGGGGTTTTGTGCTGCAGTTGCTGTTTGTGTTTGCTTTTTATGCTTTTTTCTTTTGGTGCCGGTTTGTGGTTTAATTTTGTTTTTCTTTTTCAAACAGGTCTTGCTGTCACATATGCTTAGGTTATTAGTTTCCTCTTTTGTGCACTGGTTCATAGAATTGTAGAATCATAGACGATTTGGGTTGGAAGGGACCTTAAATATCATCCAGTTACAAATCCTCAGCTGTGGACAGGGACACCTTCCACCAAACCAGGTTACTCAAAGCCCCGTCTGGCCTGGCCTTGAACACTCCCAGGGATGGGGCATCCACAGCTTCTCTGGGCAACCTGTGCCAGGGCCTCACTCCTCTCCCAGGAAAGAATTTCTTCCTAATATCCAACTGAAACATCCTCTCTTTCAGTTTACAGCCGCTGCCCCATGTCCCTCTTGTATAATATATCTCTGGAAACAGATAATGGGTTAGGACCAAAAAAGAAAATCTTTAAAGCCTTGATCCAAGGTAACAAAAATGGTACTTACACATTCCTATAATGGGGTCACTTCACGAGAAATCTCCCAGCTCCAAACTCCCAGGACATCTGTATTTAGCCAGGGTTGAAATCCAGATCTGAGTTCTCCACTCTGAGCTCACCTCTAATTATTAACAACCCTTTGCTGGGTTAGTAAACACGCCACTGCAGGAATCTTTTTCTCATTTTACCTATTTTCTGACCTGTCCGTATTAGCACATAATCTGAAAAAAATTCTAGTTTTACTTATTGTAGTATTTGGGAGTTCTGAAAAATTGCCTGCCACTAGAGGTTATTCAAATTCTGGTCTTGATGTATTAGCCTAGACAGTTTTAAAGCCATATCTACAGCGAGTAGTTAGCCATACTGCTGAACAGACATTTTTTTAAATGAACTACAAAGAATAGTCTATTGTGGTTAGCTTATTTTATTTACAGCATTTCACATGGTGTGAACATTAAAAATTTACAGAGTAATATTGATTTGCAGCTTCATCAAACCATTTCCATCCAAACTACAGACCCGGACTGTTTCAGGAAAGGTGCCTTATTCTAATGGTTATTTGTGCTGCTCTGAAGGCTGCTCTCTGTCAGGCTGCCATAAATTCATCCCCTGGCAGAAAGTTAAAGAGGAGGCTCAGAAAGTAAATAATTGCCAGGAAGCATCAGGAAAGGAGTCTGCTAGTGGATGTGGGAGAGGAGGAGGAAATTGGTGCGGCTGGGAAGGGTTTAATAAAAGAGTTTTCAGTGGGTCCCCCAGCCTGCGGGGACACAGGGTGGCACTGTTGTCAGCCACATAGCTGGCTCCAAAGCATCACCCATTCTCAGCCGATGAGAAAGAATTTTTGTCATTCCTGTCACTCTCCCGATTAAAAAAAAGCTAACAAATTTGAATAGACCAGAAAACCAAATGGTACTGGGTAATGGCACACAGTTTTTTGCAGTGACACTTCTGCCTGACAAGTGAATCACAAAACAAGAAAGAAGAAAAAAACCAAATTCCCCAAAAATCCAGAAAGCCACAGGAGTCCAAGTAACAAACAGAAAAAACCCACAAAAGCAAAAAAGTGTGTGATGGAAATAAAGATGCCCTTTTCAACCCCATTAATGGGAACTTAATTAGGTGTAAAATTTATGAAAGACATTGGAAATGTGATCTTTTATCCCATTAGGAGAAAACTGGGCTAGCTTCAAATATGTGGGAGAGCTGGGTGAGATTTGCATGTAAAAAGATACATCTCCATCAGGAAAGATATATTGAAAACATCTGGTGGAGTTCTTTGGCCAGCAATCTGTGTGTCTTGAAAAATATATATAGAATCCTTTTGGTCCCCTTTGTATGAAACACATGGAATTAAACTGTATTTCATGCAGTTGTTATAAACTAGGCAATTCAGCTTTCAGTCCCACTGCTCATATGTTTTGCTCATGCTTTGGGACTCAGCTTCCAGAATTTCAAAAGAAGTTGCAGTGGTGGGATGACCAGACTTCACTTGTCAAGACGAAGGAGATGAAATTCCAGATATTTTGGAAGTTCTAATCTAACTCCGCTGCTGCTGGCCTACCTTTTTTTTTTCCACACTGCTATAACACAAACAATTCTAAATTATATTATTATAATTCTAAAGTAAAACTTCCAGATTTGCACCAGGGTAAGTTACAGCAGGATTGAATTAATCTGAACTTATTTATGCACATATTAACTCACCAGCATAGTAAGGGCCAGAGTTACAGTTAGCTCATTTGAAAGCATCCAGAGCATAGGAGATGAAAAAATGAAGATAGGATTTAGTAGCTCAGCCTAATGCTTCAGAAAACAGCACATTAAAAGAAAATCTGATGAGAGCAGACAAAACTTTGCTTGAAGTCTGTGGGTCAAACCCAACAAAGACCTGGACAACTGTGCAAGTTCCACAGCAGCTGTGAGGAGATGAAGAGAGATTCCTGAGTCATTTGCAGTAATCTGAATGCATGGATTTCTCACTGGAAGGACAAGTAGCAACAAGAACAGACAAAGACAGTGTCTGATCTCTGTGGCATCACCTCCCACTTGCATGGGCTGGCTGTGGGGGGCTGCTGCTGCCCTGGGGGGAGCACATCATGGAGGGGCTCTGTGCTGGGGGCTGTAAGAAAGGCAACAAGCAGGAGAACACCTTAGGGCTGATTAACAGTAGTCTGTTGTTCTGTTTTGAGGCCTTTGTCCACTGTCTAAATTACTCAGTGTTTTACTCAGCAGCTTATGGTCAGATCTGAAGACACTTAGGCTCTTCAAGTAAATGTAGGTGATTGACTCCATCAGGATAATCCATTACCTTCCCCAGCCTAATCATTTAAGTCTCTGGTAATTTTTTTTCATTGGCGAAGTAACTCCAGCACCCGCAGTTTTGCTCTAGGGGATATATATAAGGAAGGAAAATTGTTCCTGTGAACACGGAATTGCTTTGGTCTATGAAATGGAGCATCCCAGGAAGGATTTATTATTTGTAATGGTCTTATAAGTGATAGTGAGATAAAAGCAATGTGAGATTTGAAACAACATGAGTGTTTTAAGGAGACATCTGAGTGACAGGAGATAGTGAAAATACCTCCCTTCCCTTTGCTGGCGTTTCAGTGTGTTCATTGAATCAAAAAACCTTTGCATTGGGGAGAAGAAAGGAAAGGAAAGGAAAGGAAAGGAAAGGAAAGGAAAGGAAAGGAAAGGAAAGGAAAGGAAAGGAAAGGAAAGGAAAGGAAAGGAAAGGAAAAGGAAAAGGAAAAG